>VMDR010015164.1:0-13143 GCA_007922815.1 Macrotus californicus | reverse complement strand
ATTCGGCATAATCTTCCAAACGACGTAAAATAAGGACTCTGGGCTGAATGCAGTCTGGCTCCCTTGCCACAAAGCACAAAGTGTCTTTCTGAACTCTTCGACCAAAGACCTGGATAAAAAGAAGGGACGATATTCTTAGCATTAATGAGAGGCTGCTGTTTCATGGCATACCGTCCAACTGTCTAAAATTCATAGTATATAAAAATAAGAAAACAAAAAGGGTCTCATCTCTTCTGAGCTAAGCCTGACAGTTAAGAGCGAGCACCTCAAAAACCCACGTGTACGGTGAACCACTGACAAAACCAGTTTTGCACCACAGGTGAAGTTTGTGCCTAAGTGCTGCCACGCCTGTACAATCAAGCAACGGAGAAGTTATAAACCAAATTACTCAAGAATATGCATTTTAAAACTTAATACAATGAAGAGACTCTCTCCACCCCCTGCATTTCCCCTCCTTGCCCCTCCCTAGGGCACTTCCCACACCTCAGTGCGTGACCATCTGCTCATCCGTGCCTCAGAGGCTTCATCTGACCACAAAGCTCCAACACTCGGCTCTATACCAAGGACTCTCAAAAATCCAAATCTAAAAGCCACACTTTCTCATGACTACTTTTATTCAGGTTTCTCCAGCTTCCAACAGGGATTTTCCACTGGGTGTCCTCCTGTTACTTCAAACTGCGTGTCTACTGAACCTGCTCTCTGTACTCTCCTCACTGTCCCCCAATATCCACTCTCCTCTTCTCCATGGGAATACTTTTTTTTTCTTGGCACATAAACTCCTAGAACAAATAACTCTGAATGTGTTAAACTTCTGAGAAATTTCCTTAAAGAGAAATAGTCCTTATTAGTCTCTTCCTTCTTCCTTTCTGGCTGGAAGGAGGATGAAATGGTAGCACTTCAGCAACCACCCTGGACTATGTGGCTGAGAGCCCCACGCCAGGGCTGGTGGAACAAAGAGCTAGAGGGAGCCTGATGACTTCGTGAAACAGCCCTAGACAGAGCTGCTTCACACAGCCCTCCCAATTCTGCAGGGGGGTTTCGGTCACTGTTAATTTAGGTTGTTTATGCGCGCAGCTACACTGATAACCCTCCTTAACTTCAATGACTATACCTGCTGATACAACTATCATACTCATGGATACCTGATTCATATCTCAGGGAATCTCAATATCTCTTTCTCAACCCCTGTTATCCAGTAGGTCCCTGGAATACAAAGCAGGTATTTTACTTTTAGTACCTGAACTTATGTTTGAGAAATCTGCTTCCCACTATGGAAGCTGCAAAGGCCCATCCTTCCACCTTGCCCCCTGCAGCCAAGACTCAGGTACATGGCCTGGGTTCTGCCTCTTTGAAGCAGATGTTAGTGATGCAAAGAAGCTAGGGCAGTGCCAAATCCTTTGTGGTGGCAAAGGGCATCAACTGGAGTGCAGGGCCAGCAACATCAGCAATTACCCAGCACCGGCTCCAGCAGTGCCGGCAGTAGGAGCTCTGGGGTTGCACTGGGCAGCAGGAGCAGTGATGCCTGCATGGGAGAGATCTGTGGGGTGATTGTGGCTTTGGTTCTGGATGCCCAGACTTCAGACCTGATTTTCTACCCATCCAGTAATGTCAGGGGCCCCAATTAGACCTTCAATAAATTTCTTTTCTGCCTATGATGGCAAGAAGCAATTTCTATGGTTTATCACTAAACCCTAAATGACATTAATCACATAACACTCATTCTTCCCGTAAGTTTTGTGCATATGTATTTTTTCCTCTTCATTTCACTGCTATCCCCTCCAAACCAATTACTATAGAGTGTGAGACCACCTTGAGTACAGGCATTTTCCAGTTCGTCCTACATGCTGTTATCAAAATACCACATCTAGCGATGTCATTCCATTCCTGCGCCAATGCCTGGCTTTAAAGTTCCCTCATATTTTGGCTCTAACCACACTGTACACTGGTCTAACTTGTTCTACCCTAGTCTCCCTCAGCCACCTAGACAGACCAGCGCCAGATTAGAAGGTGGCTTTCTGGAATGTGTCTGGATGGGATATGTGGGTGTGGGGATGGGCAGGCAGGGAAAACATTACATTAAAATATGCACAGATTATTAGTCATAGCCCTATTTCAGTAATGGGAAGATATGAAAAAACGTGCCCCTGACAATCACAATAAGACAGATTTTCTAAACCCCAAACAGAGCATGTCTTCACTGAATACATACTAGTTCTCAATAATCGCTTCTCCATTTTTTTCCTCTTCATGTCAATGAAAAATTGACTGTATTGATGACTATGAATTAACTTTATTATCCATGATGGGTATACCCAACACTGTCAGACAAATCCACTCACAAAGATTAATGATACTCATGCTAGTCTACATCTAGAACTGTATTTCATACATAGATGTCAATTTCAGAATGTCCAAATTCACAAAGACTATTTAAGTAGAGTGCTAAATTTCTGCTGCCTTTTAGATAAATACAAATACAGGAATTCCAACAATTATTATCAGCTAGATACTTGAAACGCGATTCTTAGAAGAGGAGTTTTTAAAAAGGTATGTGCCTATGAACTCACATATGCGATGGAAATCACCGGTAAGAGTCATTTGTTTTGTAGCTCAAAGCCAGAAGAGATATATTCTTAGAACTCACACATTGTTATCCCCTTGGCTCCTGGTGTGGTATGTGCGCCTTCCAGCCGTCTTCCCATTCCTTAACTCCACAGCGGGCAGTTCTTTGAAATAACAGCAAAACTGTTCAATGTTACTATTTAAAAAGGAAGGGAAGAAAATTATTTTTTTTAATATACTAGGAGGGTAAAGAAAGTTCTATGAAACGTACATATGGATTCTGAACATGTGATCTTTCAATTTTCCCTTTAAATTGCACACAGTGTCGTCTCGTGCGCAGTCAATGTAGTCAATGGGTTTCTTCGTTGTTCCCACATTTAGTTTGAGGAAACAGTATGAATATTGTAGGTGACTCTGTGGAAAGTCATCCTAAAGCAGAACCTCTGTTCAAAAATCCTCCATCTTCAACCCCCGCCCCCACATCTACAGGCGGTCATCACTTCTTTCCTCTCAGGGTGCTGTGTCTGTGGTCAACAGTTTCCTCAAACCCTCAAACAACGACAGACCATGAGACCAAACACGCTGTTCAGATACAGAGTCACAAGGAGAATTCAGTCACGACTAAACTTTCTTCTGTGAGCAAGCTAGGTAAGCTAACAGGAGAGATCGAATACAGCTTCTGCTCCTTCTTAGAAAGGTGGCCTTGGGGAGATCATTTATTCTAACCTCTGATGGCTCATTAAAATCTAAAGTATACAACTTTCAAAATAATTTATTCAATACAACCTAGGTCAGCCTTCTTGGTCATTTTATATTTACTGCTTATCTTACATTCTGAAGATCTTCTAAACATCCGGTCTTATGACCACACCTAAGACTCAACTAATGATTCAAATAAGTCTCCTGATCAAGGTTCCCTGTAGTCCAGGAGTCTGCAAACTGCAGCTCACACACCACATCTGGCCCTGGGCCGGTGAGCTTTTACATTTTAAACAGCTGTTTAAAATGGGGGGGGGGTAGAGGGGAGAATATATGAGACTATATATGGCCTTCAAAGATTAAAAATATTTATTTAATCTGGCCTTTAACAGACGAAATTTGTTGGCCTCTGCCCTAGCCTATCCAAGAAGCACCAGGAAACAAATAATAACCGCTGGCAGCTATTTAATGCTAGGCACTTTTCTGATAAGCACTTCATACAAAGTGCACTATGTAATCATCCCAACAACCCTGGGAGGTAAAACTATTACCCCCGGTTTCACTGAGGAACTGAGGTGACTCGCCTCCGCCTACCACGAGTCGACGGCAGAGAGGGTCTGAGCCCACAGTTCCACTCTTCACCACCCCACCAGAAACTAACACCGGACACTGACGCTCTGCCTGTCACATTACCTGAGTGACTGAAGGATGGCATTCATGAAACACGTGTTCCCCAAATTCCGAAGGCCTGTGGCACAAATGGCCGTGGTGCTTCCCTATAAAACGGGACAAGAAGAGGCCGTCAGTAGCGCCGAGAGAGCTGGCTGTTTCACACACCAAAGCAAAGCTAAGGCCTATAGTATTTGAAACTCTGGAATCAAGCTGACTTGGAATTTGTCCTTTTCTGTCCATTCAATATTTCAAACTCTGTTTATATTCGCGTATCAGCGTCTAGATATGTTTCGAAGGTTGTTTCTGATCCTGGGCTTGTTCTAAATGGGCTTGTACCTTACTGTTTAAGTACCACGCAGTACACAATGCACAAACCAGGAAGACCCTTAAAAGAAATACAGATTAAGACAATGCCTTTGTAAGATTCTATTAAAACTACTACAAATTGAAAAAAATATAAATTTATAGACCCCTAGTATTTCTGTCCCCAAACTTTTAACTCTAAACCATGCATAAATGACCAATACATGTTTTCATAGCAATCTTTAACTACCTGAACTTCCCTTAAACTGAGGCTTGGTTTTCTGACTAGCCCTACAAATGTACTCTGATGTCTGAATGCTACACCTGAACACCGGAAGTGAATCTACCAATCCAACTCAAAGCATCTCTGCCCATAATTCAGATGGCCAGAGAGCACTTTAGCTCCTCCTTCCACAAAATCGTAACATACTAATTAAGAGTATGTCTATGCATAGCTAGCATGAGAGCAGAGAGGTAGGTATTGTAGATGCAGGGCAAAATTATTGAAGTATTTCGTGATTTTTAAATTTTGCTAATCCACTAATGGCTCAGACATCTGGTAACAACAGATGGTTACCAGAATGAGAAAGCATAGTCTTTTATGGTGGAGTTATATTCTAAACAAGTCCTAGGAAATAAAATACCAATACTTCAGGCCCACAGGTTTTGCACTAGGGTCCTTTAACAGAAAGTCAGGATCTTTGGGTCCCACAGAAACGTCACCATAAGGTGCACGAGTAGGCACTGAGAACAGACGTGTGCTAAAGTGGAGGGACACAGTAGTGATCCTGACAGAATAAAGGTACTGTCAGACGGAATCACGGGGGCACTCAGCCACATCAAGAATCATTAGTATGCCCTGGTTGGGTGGCTTGGTTGGTTGGAGCATCGTCCCATACACCAAAAGGTTGTGGGTTCGATGCCTGGTCAGGGACAGGGGGGTGGGGGGGTCAGGACGTAACCAATCAGTGTTTCCCTCTCTCTTTTCCTTCCTTTCTCTCTAAAATCAATAAATATATATCCTCAGGTGAGGATTTAAAACAAAAGAATCATTAGTACAAATGGCAAACATTTTATAAAATATTCAAATCCAAGACATACATTTATAAAAGTTTTTAAGGGGCAACACGAATGTTAAAGTTGTAATAAAACAATGGCTAGATCTCAACCAATTCTAATATCTGAATAAATTTTAATTACTTACATTTACTTTTAATAACTTGCTGTTCAGTGATGAGTTTTCCAAAAGTTTTCTTTTCCTATGCCTGTCAGCTGTGAAAGCTGAGCTATTAAAACACAAACAGAAAGACAGTCAGAAAAGACAAGAATACATACAGACTACACAGCAGGTTTTGGAATAAACTTGGCTGCTCTAAGTGTCTAGGGTATGGAGCCCTGCCTGGCTGCTTAGTCAGGCTAGGAAATGACCTCTAAGGTCCATGCTGGCCCACAAGTGTAGAAGTAACAAGAGTTCCACTTCCCTTAAAAATCCCCACTGCTTCTTCAGCAAGGTGCCACGGGAGGCTGCCCCCATGGGCGCTTCCAAGAAAAGCTAGCCAGGTAGATAGGGCCTGGGAGACAATCCTTTCTGCTGCCATCTGCCTGCTCAGTCATGAAGCTCCAAAAATGAGCACACCCATTCCTCATAACAGAAGGAAGGCTCTGGTCTGACATGATTGTTCTGAGACTTTCACTGTCTCAAATACTGTGCTGCTTCTTCATTGTGATAAAGGTATTATGTTTTGTTCATTTGTCATAATAGGTTATGATATAATCTGAGTTTGTGGAATGATAAATTATAGCATATGTAAATTAATTTGACTGAGCTATGCAACAAAGAATATTCTAAAACAAATCTTAATTAGCACAGAAATTCTGAATTAGAATTATTTAAAATTTTCTTGATAAAAGAGATATTTTGCTGAAAATTTATCAGGAACTAATTCCTATCTTCAAAGGGTCACTTTAAAATTATTATATATCAGGACAATCAAGCTAAAGGAGGTAAAATTGTCATTAAACAACATAGACTTGTAAGTTTGCCAATGCTTTCCCATCTTCTAAAATTACTAGGCTAATCCATGCCCTGGCCCGTGTGGCTCAGTTAGTTGGAGCATCGTCCTGTGAACTGAAAGATTATGAGTTCGATTTCCGGTCAGGGCACATGCCTAGGGTGCGGGTTTGGTCCCGTCAGGGCGTGTACAAGGGGCAACCAATCGATGTTTCTCTCTCACCTCTATGTTTCTCTCCCTTTCTCTTTCCCTCCCTTCCCTTCTCTTTGAAATCAATGAGCACGTCCTCAGGTGAGGATAAAAAATAATAATAAATAAGTAAATAACTAGGCTAATCCAATGTAAATACAGAATTATTTCTCCTTCCAGAATTTCCAGATGAACTGTGTCTTTGGAGCATCAGATCTAGTAACAGTCAGCTGCTCCAAATCTCAAACTGCTCACAGGAAACCTGCCTTCAGAACTGTGCCAGTGCCCCTCGGTGTGTCGTCGACTACAGGGTAAGAAGATTACGATGTTAGGTTATTCCACCACGAATTCCGTGAGTAAAGGAGTTGAAACACAAGCAGACTATATATACTACTTAGTGACAGTGCCTAACGGTTAGCTTTTAGTTTTCACCTACAACCTGCATAAAGCATTTAGTTTTTTAAAATAGAAGTTATTAAAATTTTACCAACGGTGAGCCTCAAAATGGAAGAATCCTCTAGATCCACACTATCTAATATGGTAGCCACTCACTACATGTTGCTCTATACATAGTACATAAATTAAAACTAAATAGAATTTAAATTCAGTTCTTGAGTCACACCGGGCACCTTTGAAGTGCTCCACAGCCACGTATGGCTAGTGGCCACCATGTGGGGCAGTGCAGACTACCGGCCACCTCCTTCCCTTCAGAAAGCTCTGCTGCACAGTGCTGCTCTAAAGAGTATGCAGAGAAGTCTAAAAGTTACGGAAAACACAAATGTAATCGTAGTTTTTAAATCGTGCCTTCCACTATAAATTAAAGCCTGTTTGAAAAACATAAAAATGAACTTAGGTAATGTTTCTCAACATAGGAAAAGAATCGCGAGGTCGATTTTCAGTGGGTCCAAGAAGTGTAGGCCAGGTGGTTGTAACATCTTTTACCTGATGAAGTTGGTCAATGGAAACGAAAAATTTGATAAGTACATACATGCATGTAGGTTCTTGAATGTTGGCCTCTTTTCCCTTTGACTTGGTTCTGATGAACTTATATGGGATTAGATGGTAGTCTTTTCTTAAGAGAAAAAAATACTCTGTGCCTACACACTTCTATAACAAAGACCCAACACAGTAAGACCTTTACAATGCCACACCACACCGAAGAGCGACAATACATAAATTCCTGCAGGATCTCCTACTTCAGTTGACGGTGACAATTTCAGACAGAATTAGGTATCTTAGATCTGTGCGTCTAACCCTAGACAGGGTTCTGGCTACTTTGTTCAAACTAAAAGGAGGAAGTGCTTTGAGAAAGAAAAAAAGCCAAAAAAAAGATGACAGGCCCAGAAGTACTTAAACCCAAAGTGTTTTAATTATTTTAGATTTTAAGGAAATCAATTCTTCTTTCCTTTCAGCATTATCATCTATTTAGTCAAAGAGACATATATACGGATTTTGGTTAACCAAAGTTATGCAGTATTTCACCTGAAGAACCTAGGTTAGTCCCTATCAATATATAATTTAAAAATATTCTACTGGCTTTACATTTAAGTTTGCTTTTGGCATATGCTCACAATACCTTTTATACATCAACTGTCAAAATAAATTAGATGGCACCTGGTGACTGGGGGCAAGCCACACAGATCTCACTTTAGTCCGCAGTCATGCCAGGGCTATGCTTCTACCCACAGCAGCTTCACAGGCACTGCTACTCGTGTTTCTGTTGAACTGCTTGAATCTGGGGTGCAGTGAGTTTTATCCCGATGGCCTACTGGCTACAGCAAGAAAATTCTATTCACATAAGTACTTTAATCTCTTTATGATGACAAAGCATCTCACAGCTTCTCATAATTTCAAGTGATATATACTACCCCTAACAAAAAAAAGGAAAGAAGAAAGTAGGATCTAGTGCTATCACATAAATGCAAAGTGGACAACAATACAATCAAACCTGATTTCTCTTAAAAAGAATGCATAAATTTTAGTGCTCATAAGAAGACCTCATAATACATTCGATGAGGACTTTCTAGTACCAAAGGTAATTGCATAATGAGTTCATGCTGTCTTCTGCCCCTCTCTTGCACCTCTCAAATTCCTCTTCCTAAAAAAATTGTGCAGTTTACAATTTGGTGGGTTTTAACAAAAAAACAGGCCCTGGGGCACTTGGATATGGTTTATGATAAATATTAAATGAAATAAATGCTGAGATATGACCATTAAGTAGGGGGACAGTTTCAGGTACCCAAACCCAAAGCTTATGTTATTAACATTTCAATCGCACTAAAAACATGATGAGGTTCTGGAACTCATAAACAAAAATCCCACTCAAAAATTCAGAAAGACCTCTCGATCCCAACCCATCCTCTTTTTCTCCCCAAGTCCTATTACTTACTTTTCCAAGTTCTGTAAGTGTTCTCTGACTTTCTGCACCAATCCCAGCTTGGTGTCATTAACCACAAAATCATCACAGCGATAACTGCAAGAAAAATATTCATCAATGTGTGCAAAGAGCTTGAGGAAACCACAGTAATGAAATCACTAAAAGGCCTGGCTGCTGCCAAGATGCTCGCATGGCTCTGCAGGCAGTTACCGTTGGTGGTAAGTTTAAAGAGGACTTGGAATCTACAACGGAATGTTTCTTATGAGCCTTTTGAAAAGAGCCACGTAGGAAATGAACACTAGCTTCTTTTCACATTTTTATTCAAAAGCTCAATTCTTCCTTCAAAAATGAAATAAGCTGCTACATGTATTACATTCATTTTAGAGGTGCATGATACATACAAAATGAAATAAAAAGCACCGGTTCTATTCATAAAGCTTTAAGGTGATACTTCCCAACTCAAATTAATGGGGAAACTGGGGGGAGGAGAGATTTAAATGAAAAGCAGGGAAAAGGTAACTAACCTGCAGAGATGGTTGAATGTAAACACTAAAAATAAACTGTACATTTAAAATATAATTTAATTAAAATAATTTGAATTCAGATAGTTGAGAGGTGTAAATCTTTTCATTCTGAGGTGTTAGGAAACAAAAGTATAAAACGGTAGCTACATCTTTTAGAAAACTGATGACCACTTTGAAGAAAGATGCTTAAGGTTTTCCTTAAAAACGACATGGTGTGTGCATGTATGTGTACGCCCACCTTCAGCAAGTCAACAAGCAAATGACATAAGGAGTCACATACAATAAACTTCAACTTGTACATTAGCATGCCATTGTTTTCCTGGGATAAGGCCAATTTTAAACAAAAACAACTTACAAGCTTTGTAGAAAACCACTTGTTAGAACTACCAAAGAATAATGACAGTAACACTGCCATTCCGAGTGAACAGAACTTTGAATGCACAGCAAGAGCAAAAATTAGGTCGTTTCTAGCAGAATCCGAAAACCACTTCTTACATATGTGAAACCAATCTCTTAAAAATCAGAAAGGAGAGGAGAAAGTAACTTAAAAAATTACACACAAAAGCGTGGCTTGTGGCTTTTACTCTTAGGAGTCAAATTTTAAGTGAATGCTTTTGGAAACTTTAAAATGTTATATGCGAAATAAATTATACCCCGTCGCCCACTAATTAACTACCCATGCTGTCACTCAAGTGTCTCTCATCTACTCTCCACGTTCCCAGGAACAAACCCTAACATTTCTGCAAATAACAACAGCCACCTCTTATATCTTAGGCTGTTTTTCTATGATCAAATACCAGCAATAGCAGGAGAATAATTTTTTAGCAGTTTTATGACAAATACATAAAGGAATTAAACAAGTGAAAAGTTTTACTTCTTTGCTTCCTCTCAGCATGAATGTCAAGAGGGCCAGGTCAACTCTGTCCAAATTTGGGCTTAAGGCACTTGGCTCTCCCACGAACCTTAAACGTGCCCTAAAGAAGGAAACTGCGTTGTTACTAGAATTCCTCCTGACGTTTTCCTTTCATGTTGCATATATTTGTGCATGGTATTTCAGATAAAACAATACTTTGTTCAAAACAAACTCAACTCCAAATGCCAGTGTTCAACTGGGAAATGAAGTCTCAGAGGAAATTTAGATCACTTTTCGTGTGTTGACAGGATGTCCCTACTATTTAATAGAAAAGTGGACCCCTTAACCTACACAAAAAGTGGTTACTTTGTTTAAAGAAACAGTTTCAAATTAAATTAAATCACAATTTTGTTCTTATTAAAGTAATTCTTTTTGGTGTGACATGGATTCAGCCTGGGATATAAAATTACTTTACATTTGTTAAAGTAACTATTTTCATATATTGAAATACAGACTTAATTTTGGCCTTGCCTATTCCAACTAATCTTGTTTAATTGGGTCTAGTTGTTTTATCTCTCTGAACTTTTATCATTAAAGTAAGTTGCTATAGACTCTAGAGCTGTGCTAATAATGCAACTGAGGAACTGAACTTTAATTTTTAAAAAATGTACTTTATTGATTATGCTATTACAGTTGTCCCATCTTTTTATCCCATTTTTTCTCCTCCATCCTGCACTGCCCCTCCCACCATCATTCACCCCCCACCCTCCCTTAGTTCATGTCCATGGGTCGTACGTATAAGTTCTTTGGCTTCTCCATTTCCTATACTATTCATAACCTCTCCCTGTCTATTTTGTACCTACCACTTATGCTTCTTATTCCCTGCGCCTTTTCCCCCATTCTCCCTTCTCCCCATTGGTAACCCTCCATGTGATCTCCATTTCTGTGATTTTCTTCCTGTTCTAGTTGTTTGCTTAGTTTGTTTTTGGTTTTTTTTTTTAGGTTCAGTTGTTGATAGTTGTGGGTTTGTTGTCATTTTACTGTTCATATTTTTTATCTTCTTTTTCTTAGATAAGTTCCTTTAACATTTCATATAAATAATGTCTTGGTGATGATGAACTCCTTTAACTTGACCTTGTCTGGGAAGCACTTTTATCTGCCCTTCCATTCTAAATGATAGCTTTGCTGGACAGAGTAATCTTGGATGTAGGTCCTTGCTTTCCATGACTTTAAATACTTCTCTCCAGCCCCTTCTTGTCTCCAAGGTTTCTTTTGAGAAATCAGCTGATAGTCTTATGGGAACACCTTTGTAGGTAACTGTCTCCTTTTCTCTTGTTGCTTTGAAGATTCTCTCCTTCTCTTTAATCTTGGGTAATGTAATTATGATGTGCCTTGGTGTGTTTCTCCTTGAGTCCAACTTCTTTGGGACTCTCTGAGCTTCATAGACTTCCTGGAAGTCTATATCCTTTGCCAGATTGGGGAAGTTTTCCTTCATTATTTTTTTCAAATAAGTTTTCAATTTCTTGCTCTTCCTCTTCTTCTGGCACCCCTATGATTCAGATGTTGGAATGTTTAAAGATGTCCTGGAGGTTCCTAAGCCTCTCCTCATTTTTTTGAATTCTTGTTTCTTCATTCTGTTCTGGTTGAATGTTTATTTCTTCCTTCTGCTCCAAATAGTTGATTTGAGTCCCAGTTTCCTTCCCTTCACTGTTGGTTTCCTGTATATTTTTCTTTATTTCACTTTGCATAGCCTTTACTTTTTCCTCTATTTTTTGACCACACTTAAGTCATTCCTGTGAGGATCCTGGTTACCAGTGTTTTGAACTCTGCGTTTGATAGGTTGGCTATCTCTTCCTTGCTTACTTCTATTTTTAGAGCTTTGATCTGTTCTTTCATTTGGGTCATATTTTTTGTCTCGTGTGCCTGTTACGTTTGAATGGGCGGAGCCTTAAGTATTCACCAGGGCAGGGCAACCCACATCTTTGTGTTGTGGCACACTCTGTAGCAGAGGGGTCAGAGAGGGAAAAATGCTGCTTGATCAGCTCTCACCCCACTTTCAGTCACTTCCCTGCTACCCACAAGCAAATTGGGCCCTTTTGGTGCTGATTCCTGGGTTGGTGGGTTTGTGTACATTCTAGGACCCTGTGGGTCTCTCCAACGAACTCTCTTATGAGGCTGGAGTTTCTCCCGTCACTGCAACCCCACAGATTTTTACAGCCAGAGGTTTTGAGGCTTTCTTTTCCCAGGCTGGAACCCTGGGTTGTACAGTATGTTTCCCTCCCCAGTTGTTCCTCCTGGTGTATCTGCATGCAAATGTGGGACCACCTGATCCTCCAGCTGCTACCTTGCTGCATGTCCTGTCCACCCCAGCTGCCCATCTCTGCCCCTCCTACCAGTCTCAATGAATGTTTCTTCTTTGACTCCTTGGTTGTTGGACTTCCATACAGTTTGATTTTCTGGCAGTTCTGTCTATTTTTGTTTTTAAATTTGTTGTTGTCTTTCTTTTGGTTGTGCAAGGAGGCAAAGTATATCTACCTACACCTCCATCTTAGCTGGAAATTAACCAGACTTAATTTTTTTACCAAATTGTAATTAATATAAAATATTTTGTTAAAGTTTTTAAAATTTCTTTCTACACTTTTTCTATCCACATATAAACAAAATTTGAATCAATTTCTATCATCAGTTTTCATAAACATTCTTTAGAAACACAGAATTTAGGTACAAGGTTATTTATTAAACTATTATTTTAAATCTAAAAAAAATTCTGAATAACATAAACACCAATAATAGGAAGATGGTTAACCAAATTATTTTACATTAATATAAAATTTTACTTAACAACTGAAGCAATATAAAATACTTTTTCATTAAACATAACTTTATGGTTTTGGTGAAAATATATTTCACTTTTATTACATCACATACGATGTATCGCAATGCATACAATGG
>VMDR010015163.1:0-22640 GCA_007922815.1 Macrotus californicus | reverse complement strand
CGTCCTCTCTGGCCCGCCTCGCCCCTCCTACCTGTATGGATGAAAGTTTCTCCTTTAGTTTCTTGGTTGTCGGACTTCCATACAGTTCGATTTTCTGTCAGTTCTGGTTGTTTTTTGTTTTAAAATTTGTTGTTGTCCTTCTTTTGGTTGTACGAGGAGGCACAGTGTGTCTACCTATGCCTCCATCTTTGATCTCTCTAAAGAGATTTCTTTAAAGTAAATCGTTTAACGAGTGTCCACGTTCCCATCACCCAGCTCCAGTCATTACCAAGATTTTGGGAATCTTGTGTTATCCAGACCTCAGCCTCCACCTGTGTCTGTCTTACAGCATGAATTTGTTGACTCTCTGTTGACAGCTAGCGCACATACAGAAAGGTGCGCACATCGTAAGTGTGGTTTGGCGGGTTTTCTGAGCCCAGAAACCAGCCCCTGCTCAGAAACAGGACACGACACAGGGGGGCGGCGCCCTCCTGACATGGATGGCTCTCCCCTGATTGGTCCTCTGAGTGGAATCATGCAGCGTGTCTCCTCTGTACCTGGCTTCTGTGGCCCAACAGTATTTGTGGAGTCTATCTGTATTGTGCATGTAGCTGTACATCATAAATCCTCATCACTGCGTTACATTCCATTGTTTGAACACGTCCTAATTTATCCGCCCGTTCTGATGGGAGGAGCTCCCAGTTGGGGGCTACTCCAGGCGGTCCTTTAACTGTTCTCCTGCATGTGTTTCGGTGCACGTACGAATGATTTCTGATGGAATAGAACTGCTGAGTCATCATTAGAGCCACTGCCCACCAGTTTTCCAGATTGGTTGTATCAGTTTCCTTTCTACCAGCAGTACAGAGACTATGAAGGTCACTCTGAGAGAGGTCCGGTCAGGTTCCGAGTGGGGAGGAGAGTAGTCCTGGGGCCAGGTGTGCAGGAGTGGGAGCGGTTCTGGGGTCAGGTGCTGAGGGGGCAGGTGAGCAGTCTTGGGGTCAGGTGTGGAGGGTGGGGCAGCCAGGGGGTCAGGTGTGGAGGGGGGTGGGGAGCAGTCCTGGGGTCAGGTGCGGTGGGTGGGGTGGTCCTAGGGTTGGATCTTGTTGGCCCTTGTGATCTTACATGGATTGGGCTCCCACTTTGAGGAAGTGGAACCATGAGAGAGTTTTGGGCAGAGAAATAATCGAAAGATTCTTGGCTTCTGTGTTGAGAATAGACTGGAGTCAGGGACAAAGGCTGTGCCGAGTTGCAGGAAAGATGACAGTGGCCCGGACTTGGGTGGTTTGTGGATGTGGTAAGAAGTAAGTGCCTGATGGTGAGTAGTGAGTGCCTGGTCCCATGGAGTCTTGTCAGAGGTTCCTAGGTATGGAGAGCTCGGATGCTGGACGGGGGCCCTAAAGGAGTGAGTGTACAGGTCCCCGGACTGAGCCCTGGGCCTCTGGTGTTGGGAGGTGAGGCAGTTGTGGGGACACAGACAGGAGCCTAGCAAGAGAGCAGCCCTTGGCAGAGAAGGAAGCCTGGGAGAGGGGTGTCCAGAGGGCAAACCATGGGCTGTACAGAGCTGCCAAGAGGCCAAGTGAGGTGCAGACTGGAAGCTGACCGGTGGATTCAGTAGCGTGACCATTGGTGACCTTGGAAGAGTCCTAACTAACTGCTGGAAGTAGGGGGATTTCAAAAACACACCGCAAATACGGAAATACTTCACAGTCTAAAGTTTCAGGGTTCCCTATCCTAATAAAACTAGGTACCTGTGAGATTAGGATACATGTTGGTTTCTACACACATTCAGGAAACAAATTGCTTCATGCTTATAAGAGAGTTTTTTAAAACTGAAGATGTCAAATGAAAAAGAGGTTGGGCCAAGATGGAGGCGTAGGTAGATACGCTTCGCCTCCTCGCACAACCCAAAGAAGGAAACAACCAATTTAAAAACAAAAAACAACCAGAACTGCCAGAAAATTGAACTGTGTGGAAGTCTGGCAACCAAGGAGTTAAAGAGGAAACATTCACCCAGACCAGTAGGAGGGATGGAGACGGGCAGGTGGGTGAACAGGACATGTGAGCAAGATGGCGGCTGGTGGACTGGTTAGTCCCATATTCATGTACAGATAGACTAGGAGGAACAACTGGGGAGCGAGACAGACCATGCAGTCCAGTGCAGGCAAAATAAAGCCTCAGAATCTCTGGCTATAAAAACCTGTTGGGGTTGTAGCAGCAGGAGAAACTGCTAGTCACTGAAAGCAGGGTGAGAGCCAAGCACCCAGCATTGTTTCCTCTCTGACCCCTCCCCTACAGTGCCACAAACTGGGTTGCCCGCCCTGATGAACACCTAAAGCTCTGCCCCTTACAACATAACAGGTCATTGAGACAAAGAAATATGGCCCAAATGAAAGAACAGAACAAAACTCCAGAAAAATAACTAAGCGATGAGGAGATACCCAACCTATCAGATGCAGAGTTCAAAACACTGGTAATCAGGATGTTCACAGAAATGGTTGAGTATGGTTGCAAAATGAAGAAAGAAGTGAATGCTATGAAAAGTGAATTAAAGGGAAATGTACAGGGAGCCAACAGCGAAGGGAAGGAAACTGGGACTCAAATCAACGATTTGGAGCAGAAGGAATAAACATTCAACCAGAACAGAATGAAGAAGCAAGAATTTAAAAAAAATGAGGAGAGGCTTAGGAACCTCCGGGACAACTTTAAACATTACAAAATCTGAATCATAGGGGTACAAGAAGGAGAAGAGGAAGACCAAGAAATTGAAAACTTATTTGAACACATAATGAAGGAGAACTTCCCCAATCTGGCAAAGGAAATAGACTTCCAGGAAGTCCAGGAAGCTCAGAGAGTCCCAAAGAAGTTGGACCCAAGGAGGAACACACCAAGGCACATCATAATTACATTACCCAAGATGAAAGATAAAGAGAGAATCCTAAAAGCAGCAAGAGAAAAGGAGACAGTAACCTACAAAGGAGTGCCCATCAGACTGTCAGCTGATTTCTCACAAGAAACCTTACAGGCAAAAAGGGGCTAGAAAGAAGTATTTGAAGTCATGAAAGACAAGGACCTACATCCAAGATTACTCTATCCAGCAAAGCTATCATTTAGAATGGAAGGGCAGATAAAGTGCTTTCCAGATAAGGTAAAGTTAAAGGAGCTCATCATCACCAAGCCCTTATTATATGAAATATAATAAGGTAAGGGGACTTATCTAAGAAAAAGAAGATAAGAAATAGGAACAGTAAAATGACAACAAACTCACAACTATCAACAACCGAACCAAAAACAAAAACAAACCAAGCAAACAACTAGAACAGGAACAGAATCACAGAAATGGAGATCACATGGAGGGTTATCAGTGGGGAGGGGGCACAGGGAGAAAGGGGGAAAAGGTACAGGGAATAAGAAACAATTGGTAGGTACAAAATAGACAGGAGAAGTAAAGAATAGTATAGGAAATGGATAAGACAAAGAACTTACATGCATGACCCGTGGACATGAACTAAGGTGGGGGAATGCTGGAGGTAATGGGAGTACCAGGGGGAGGGGAACAAAGAAAAAAGAATAGGACAACTGTAATAGCATAATCAATAAAATATATTTAAAAAATAAAAGCAGCTCCAGCTGGTATAGCTCAGTGGATTGAGCGCTGACCTGTGAACCAAAGGGTCACTGGTTCGATTCCCAGTCAGGGCACATGCCTGGGTTGCGGGCCAGGTTCCCCAGTGTAGGGCATGTGAGAGGCAACCACACATTGATGTTTCTCTTCCTCTCTTTCTCCCTCCCTTTTTCTCTGTCTAAAAGTAAATAAATAAAATATTAAAAAAAATAAAAATAAAAAATAAAAGCAATTTAAAAAGAATAAAAATGAAGATGTCATTACAGCTTAGTAGATTTAATCAAAACCAGGATTGATCAGTTACCTGAAACACAGCTATTGAGCCCCAGCTCTGCGCAACGCACTCTGCTGGGTGGCTGTGCACACTTCACTTTGTGGTTGCGCAGGAGTGTCACACACCTGTAGTCATAAGTACAGGTAGAGAGAGGTGCAGAGGACCACAGGAGTCTGCAGAAGCAGTGCTCCTGGAGGAAGAGACTCCATTTCAGGAGCTGGATTGGGGTGCCATGGTAGTAATCTGGGTCAGGAGCAAAGGGAAGGGCACCGTTCTTACAGGAGATTGAGAGAGGATGGATCCTGGGGACCTGGAAAGTCTAGAAGCCAGAGGGCTTAGTGACTGATAGGCATGGGGGAGTGTGATTCCATAACCCTGCGCCCCGATGACTGACAGGGTGCTGGCATGGTTGGTGGTTAGAGGGTGTCTTCTGGAATCAGCTGGCCCCTTAGAGAGGTGGAGACGAGGCCCTGGCTTTGGACCTGTTAGGCTTTAGGTCGCTGGAATTGTGAGCCCGGCACTCAGGACAGCGCTGGGGGAAGGCTCTGGTTTCCAGGTGTCGGAGGAGGGTCTTAACTTGGTAAGTGCGTGAGAAGGAAGGACAGAACCCAGGTGGTGGGGTCTGATGAAGGAGGCCAGAGCCATGGTGGAGGAAGAGGGTGAGCACTGGGGGGCCAGTGCTGCACCCCCGGGAGGGAAAGAGATCTGAGGACGTCCCTGCCGTGTCCAGGGCTAGACACGAGGCCCTGCCCTCCTGTGTGGGCAGTGCCGCGGCACAGGCTTCGTGCACGTCGGTCAAGTCCCTTGGAGCCACACAGACCCTGCCTTATGGTGGGGGTGCACACAGGTGTGCCACGTTTGCACAGGTGTGCTCCTTCAGGCGGACCTGTCAGGATGCACGGAAGATGAATCACATGGTCCCCTTGAGGGCGGGGTTTGAGTGGCTGGGCACCGCGTGACAGGGAGGTTCGTCACTGTGTAGACTTTCATGTTTATTAAACCTCATGAGTGTCGTTACCTGCTTGGAGAACCAAAAGAGAAGCACAATTCAGAAATTCTGGGGAAAGGAGGCCATCAGCCCTCTAGGGAGCGACTCTGGGTATCAAGAACACAAAGGGCAGGAAAATGAATTTAGTAGGTTTCTGTGTGTTTAAACCTGCATGCGGGTGTGACATAGAAAGTTACAGGGGCAATATTTGCTTTTTTTAGGCAAAGGCAGAAGCAGACCCACACTGGTAACAGGGTCCCTTGGAAGAGGAGCTGAGGGACCAGGGCAAGGAGAGAAGGAGGTGGCTTTTACTTTCTGCCCTTTAATCCTCTTTGAAGTGGGTGGCAGTATATGTTATTCTCAAAGTGAAATGGTTTGGAAGGGAACTTGTATTAGTAAATGAGTTAATGCATTTATCTGATAATCCGTATCAACCCTCTACTCTGGGTTGGAGTTGAGGGGCACAGCGAGAACACCTGGCCACCCTGCCGGTTGTCTGTGAATGCGTGCCGAGTCTGCGTGGGTCTGACTCGTGGCAGGGAGCACGTCACAGCCATTGGCTGCCGGCTTTTCTCTTCTGGCTGGCAAGTCCCTGCAGAGAGCCAGATTGTGCCTGTCTCCTCTGCGGTAACCTCCACTCTTCCCTGCAGAGTGCCTCCGTCAGCAGAAGATGCTCCCCGTCTGGGAAGCACACAGCGAGAGGACGTGGATGGGGGCTCAGAAAGATGTGCTGACTCTGAGACGGATGCAGAAAACCAAAAGCACGGTTGGTTACTTGAAAGATGGTTAACAGCATCATTAATTCTGCTATGCTTTCTAATGAGTAGGCTTTCCACTTGTAGATGAATTACAAAGAAGGCCACCTAACCTGATACCACCCAACTTCCTATTTTTGACAGTTCGGCTTGCAGTGTTTTTTTCTTTTTGGTACCTTTTTTCATTTTCATTATTTGAGGTATACTGTTCATCCAGGAAAGTACACAGATCTGAAGTGCACAGCTTGTGAGGTTTTTTACACACGTGTATGTCCATTAACCAGGTCAAGCTGCTGCATATTTCCAGAACCCCGCAGCCTCCCTCAGGGAGTGTCCCTGTCCGCACGCTTCCCCAGCACCCTGTTCTGACTTCTGTCACCATCAGTCCTGTTGCCTTGGAAGCACACAGCGTACACACTTGTGGCTTTTTCCCTCAACAGAGTGACTGCAGAGCCACCCAGGCCACTGTGTAGCAGTGACGCTCTGTGTCACGCGCGGTCGGTTCTGTGGTGCGGCCACCCCACGCTGCATCACTTCAGCTGCTGATGGGTGTTGAGGCTGTTTTCGGTGCTCGATTGTCGTTATGCAAGCTGCTGTGAACATTCTTGCTCACGTCTTTGGGCGGGAGCTTCAGATGTTTCGGACTGGGAAATTTGGTTGTGTTTTAGAAAATGTTATGTTGAGTATCGCTCCTCGAGTGTCCTGCCTCCTGTTCCAGAAGTCGTCTTTCGTGGGCCCTCGCTGCCGGGGGAGCAGAGGGGCCTGAACGCTTGCATCCTGCAGCCTCCGGGTGTGATGCAAACGCGCTTCAGAGAGTGACCTTTGTTTCCCAGTTGTTTAATTGTGATATTTGTCAAGACTTGTTTTCATTAATTTTACTAAGTGATGTGCATTTTAATTTTTTCTAATTATTCTTTGCAACTGTGTACTTGGAGCACTATGAAATTTACACTCTTAGAGAGCACTTCCTCAGCTAAAAGTTGCATGAAGTGCAAAAAAGCACATATGTGTGTACATTATGGAGTTCCGTGTAAATAATCTAAGGGAAAACTTGACTCTTCTACAGAAACTTCACCTGAGAACACCGGAGATGCAGAGCCTCTGAAAAGGTATGCCCGCCCATTGCTGGAGCGTCTGCTCCCCTCCCCCACCCAGCGAGTGAGGACGGCAAGTACAGAAGCCTCTTGCTTGTCCTCCAGCTTCCACCCACAGATAAAGTGGTTCCAAAAAGAGGACGTGGTCATATTGAAAATGCGCATAAGGAACGTGAAAGATTACAAATGCAGATATTTTAGAGATAGAGTCACTTTCAGGTAGGTTTATGTAAATTTACCAAGTAAAGTAGAAATAATTCCTAACAATTTTTTTAAACGGACTCTACGTCTTTTTGTGAACGTAGTGCCTGGGTAGGAGAGAAGTTGTACCTGGCTGACTTGGAGCTGTGGGCCAACATCAGGAAGGACGATTGCCAGTGCGTGATTAAAGGCGAGGAGCCTGTGATCACACTGGCAAAGCAGAGAAAGGAGTCTTGGTGCAGCCTACTCAAGCAGAGGGTGAGTCGAGGTGAACGGTCGCCAGTCCTAGCAGCCTGAGTCTGTTTTATTCTCTCACGCAATGTGAACTGTTCTGTTGAACAGAACCCGAACGTGGCTTTTGATTTTGACCACTGGGAAGAATGTGAAGAGGAGAGCCACTTCTCCAAGGGTAAGGGGGTGCACCAGCCTGCTGGTGGGTCCCGAGTGCCATGGGGGCGTCACTGCTCCGCCGAGGTAGGAGTGTGGCTTTGGTGGAAACGGCTCGTTAGTGTAGAGCCCTGAGGAGTTTTCTTCTTGTGGTCGGTCTTGGTGTTGGGCCTCCTGGCTTGGGGAGGTGTCAGCTCTTCGTTGTGAACATGCCTTCTTACGACACTCTCACGGCTAACTTCCCGAGCAGAAAAATTCATTTCTAAGCAGACAAATTTCATCTGCTCATTTCTTGTCCAAAATAAATGAATATATAAAATGGTTTGCAAAATAGAGGTAGAACCCCAGAGACTTTTTCTGCATTGACCAAAACAATGGGAGGGAAAAAGATGTGCTAGTTAGTCTGTAGTTAACATACGTTTGCAATATCTAATTCTTCCAGTCGTACGTGCTAAACACCTGTCCTGCAAAGTGGCAGAGGTGACCGAGGACAGTGACCAAACTTTGGAGGGTGACGGAAGTGAGAGCGAATGAGAATGGATCAAATCCTGAGGTGTGACCGGGAGACGGTGAAGAGCAATGGGCCCTGCCGCGCTCCTGAAAGCTAAGAAGACAAGCAGTCGTATTCGAAACTTTTTGTTACTGAGTGTCACCGCGTGGTGCTGGGAGTGGCACTGGTCAGAAATTCGGAATCGGTTTAAAAACGGGCCGAAGGCTCTGGCCGTGTATCTCAGTTGGTTAGAGCGTTGTCCTGATACACCAGGTTTGCAAGTTCGATCCTCAGGGCACACACAAGAATCAACCAATGAATGCATAAATGAGTAGAACAACAAATTGATATTTCTCTCTCTCAAATCAATACAAAAATAGAAATTAAAAGAAGTGGGCTGAAGATGAGACCATGAAAGGAGGGTGGGAGCAGAGACAGAGTGTGCTCTAACACGAGCCAGCTGCCTCGCTTGCAGCCCGTCCCGGCACACTCCAGTGGCGTGACAGAGCACCTGGTGGCATTCAGATAACGAACTGTACCGTCTGGAGCTAGCCTGTTTTTTTCATTTATACCTATGTTTGGTGTTGGGTTGGCCAAAAAGCCCGTTTAGTTTTTTCCATAAAATAAAAGACACGTTTCTCATTTTCACCAATAACTTCATTAATTTGGATATTTTGAGTGTGTTGGCTGTCTCCCACTATTGGCCTCTAGTGGGCAGAGGCCAGGGGCACTGCTAAACGTCTTCCGATGCATGAGACTTATCCCCACAGCAGAGTTATCTGGCCAGAATGTCAGTGGTACCAGGAGACTTCGTAAACCACTTTGACACGTTCGATCAGACCCAGCACCCCGTGCACTGCGTAAATCTTTTTTTGTGTTGTAGTTGTGTTTTTACCTTTCTTGAAATGATAAAGCATAACATGCTAAAAATATTGCATATCTGTTTCCATCTTCAGTATTAAAATGGCTGCACCAAGATTTCACCAATGTTGGCTTTTTTTAAATGCACGCTGATAGGACAGCTGTCACAATACAGTCTGACAAATTGTTTTGAACAAAGTTGAAGACAAGTAAGCACGGCGAGAGCCATCTACGGAAAACATGTAACAGACTTTGGCCAACCTAGTGCATCCCTAGAAACATGGCGTGCACAGAAATCGAAGTCTCCGCCTCACAGGCCCGTGCTCGGCGGTGCTGAGCAGAGCCTCTCAGCCGTGAGTGAGCTGGGATTCAACGTGGCTGTCTGTCTCTCGTATTCCTAAGATATCGGTAGCTCCTCTGGGTAGGTTTACTTCATATGAAGGTAGTCCAAGGATAAAAGGGGGTGGCCTCAGCAGTACCAGCAGACCCAAGGCTTTCTGGAGATAAGCTACTGCTTCTGAAGAACCCTCGGAATCTGCAGTCCTGGGTATGCCAGGCAAAGGTGTCCCTTTAGTGGACACTGAAAAGGACCTGTGAGTACCTGCAGGTAACCCTCAGGACAGCTGGAGGTAGCCCTCAAAACATTCATGACCCCGTTCTGGGGGCTGTGGCACCCAGCCTCACAAGGTAGCTGGGGGACGTGTAGTGCCGTTACTCTTTATCTGTGGGAACACCCAGAGCCTGACTTTCCATGTTAATCGGAAGGGGAGAAAGAGTCGCCAGGGAGTGTGCATGCTGCGCACACCTCGTGCCCCGCAGTGGAAAGGCGTGCTGCTGGGGCAGGATGGCTGTGACTTGCCCCCAACGTCTTTATTCTTTCCGTAGCCAGAAAGCACAGACGGTCAGGTTTGTGGATGTCCCAGGAGGAAGTCACCACTTGAAAGGGAGGTAAACTCTTGTTCCCAGGCGGTCCCATGAGCAGGTTTGGATCGCACTGTGGCTCAGTTTCCTCATCTGTAAAATAAGGCCTGCTCACCATACAGCTTATCCTCAGGAGGTAACCCCCCAACCCCCCAGCACCTCACCTGGCCTCTGGGCGGGCGACTTTGTTCTGCCTGCGAGGGGTGGGGGTGGGGGAGCTCCGTGATGAACGGAGGTCAGACGCTGCCCTCTGGTGGGAGCACGTGGTGCACATCCTGGTGGCTGCCCTGACTCAGGGTGGACTGGCAGGTGTCAAATTGGCACCGGAAGTACGGTGGTGATTTTCCTTCTTTTGGCTAAATCAGGCAGGCTTTTCAGGAAATAGGAAGCTCTGTGCCCTCGCTGGCAAAGGTTTTGACTGTGGGACTTCCCTTGTGCTCATGAGGGGTTGCTTTCTGTAGATACAGCCTTTGCTCCACTGGGGGAGGCCCGGGGTTGGGGGCTGGCCTCCTGAGCCCTGCTGGCTCGCCCTGTGGGTATTAGCCATCTGCAGCTTCTGTTTGGTTGTGTTCCGTTTCTTTCGTAAAACTCAGAACGTAATAGTAGCACGTAATAGAGGTGCACAGAGGTGTTTGCCCATGAGCCAATGCTGGGGCCCTGCTCCCAGGGGAGACGCAATGCTCACACTCGTTGGTGCACAAGCCGCCGCGGGCCGATACGGGGGGAGGGCTGCGCCTGCACTGACCTCCCTCCCTTTCTCCAGATGTTTGTGTTTGCTGTTGGAAGCTCTGAATAAAGCTTTGTAGGACATAGGGCGCTGGCTTGAGGAATGGAAACAGTTACGAATTGGTTTTTGTTCTATTAATACATGCGATCCCATGTTTTGGGAAAACTATTAAAAAGTGAGAAACACACTTTGTCTTTATGCCATTAAAATTGCTCACAGTTCTGTGATGTCTTTTGAAGTGTATCAATAAAATTATTTTTTTCTTAGAAATGTCACTTTTTACATTTCTTTAGACAGTATTTTTGCAGAATGCTCAATGCAGACTAGAATTTTATTCACTGTGATTTCTGTTTTGACCAAAATCCCAGGAAAGGCCGCTGAGGAGCCAGTGGTGCTGACCTCAGGCTGCCGTGCGCCTCACGGTCCCGGGCTCAGCTCTGCAGCGGGGGCCCCGACATTCTGCCTGGGATCGACCTCCAGACACGTCCCAGGCTACCTAAGGGGGTGGCAGTAGTCTTGGGAGGAGGGAGAGCAAGCAGTAAACATTTGTACTTAGTATTTTAAAAATCTGTTACAAGCAAAGCAAAAGTTTCACCAATTTTATGTAAAAAATATGGATCCTTTTTTGGTCACTGAGTTTAAAGAACGCCTTTTATTGAAGCAGGTATGACACGTCCCCGGTTGAAGGGTCCCCGTCCTGGTGGTGGCAGTTTTTACTCCGGCCTCTGCTGGCCGTCTGCCGTCTGTTGGTGACACCTCGCCTGCTGACTTAGCAAACACCTGTCACTGGTCCCACCTAGAACCCCCCACCCAGAGAACTAAGAATATCTAAAAATACCAGTACTATAGACATCTGAACACACTTTTCCTTAAAAACATCAGAAAGAGGTAACTACAAATCTTGCTTACAAAAATAAATTCATCACAGCTGGGCCTCGGCTAAGGCGATCAGTTACTCTGGAGCCTCCTCGGGCGGGACGACTTCCATCAGCATCTGAAGGTGCATGGTGATGGGCTCTGCAGTGGAGATCAACCAGAACGTGCGGTCAGCAGACTGAGTCAGTTGGCTTTGCCATGCTTGCTGGTGAACGGTGACATTGCTGTTACTCTGTGTGGGTCCCTTCATCAGCATTGGGGGACTCGGTGGTTGGAGGTGGCCAGAACCCGCCTGGCAGCTCCAGTGGTTTTGTTAAAACAGAGGATTCATTCTGTTCACCTGCTTCCTTCTCACTTCTCAGTTCTTGTGGGGAGTGATCTGGTTAAATGTTGTAAAGCTGAGAAGTGAGACATTGGGTGGCAAGTAGAAGAAGGTATGGGGGATAAATGGAGATGGAAGGAAACCCGGGTGGTGAACACACAGTGCAGGGCACAGATGTGTGTCATAGAACTGTATGCCCCAAACTTACGTAATTCAAAAATTTCATTAACCAATGTCACCCTAGTAAATTCAATGAAAAAATAAAGGAATAGTGGGGAGAGGGGGGAAAGACATATTTTGTGCCTTTAAGTTCTAGGTCATCCTGGCTAGATTCTGTCAGAATGATCAAATCCAAGTTTATTGTCAGAAGCATGGGAAAAATGGCCGTTTTTCTTACAGTAACACATTCTTCCCTTTCTACAGCAGTGTGTCTGCAGTCCCTCTCAGCTAAAGGTGAGATTGTAGTACAGAGGCTGGGGCAGGGTACCTGTTTCAGGAACGGAAAACGGCCTTGGAAAGGGTGGAGCTGTCGGTTTGTACTGGGTATCACTTTGTCCCTCAGCGTGAAACAGGTCCTCTCTTGCCTCTTAACACCACTGTCAGGTACGTGGTGGTGCCTGATCGCTCATAGGAGGAGATGCAGGCTGAGAGAGCCTGGCCAGAGCTGGAGAAGGGCGTCCTGGTCCCTGCCGGCTCCCGTCTAAATCACGTCTCGGGCAGCCTCACTGCCTGCCCACTGGGTTTTGCTTTCCCTCCTCATGTGCCTACCTAAGTTGTGTGTATGTAAATAACCACATAGGAGTGCTGGAGGGTTGTACCTTCCTGCCCCAGACAATCTGAAGGAGAAGGGGAGAGGCAGACTTTTAATCACATTTACTATTAAGTGGCCATTGTGTAGATCCAGCCCAATTCCTGCCTTCTAGAAGCTCACGGTACAGGGAGGGAGACCAGGGAGCCAGCCAAGGATCACCGCTGCCTGGCAAGGGTGCTTGGGGCCTGGGAGGCCCCTGCGGCTGGTGGCGTCTGCCGTAGAGAACGACACCTTGGGAATGCCATGCACACACCGTAGTACAGTGTCCTCGGTGTACCTCGGCACTGCTGCTTGCTTTTCCACAGAGAAAGTGGCTGTGTAGCTAAATTTGTAAACGATTGTTTTAAAATAGATGAGGAACCAGGATGGCCGAGTGCACAACAAGAGCTGTGGTCCTGGTCTCAACTCTGTCACTTTCTGGGTGTCCCTGGAGTGCTGCTGAGCCAAAGAAAGGGGTGCTCTGGAGATGGGGTGCCTGACAGTGGTAGTGAACTCACTGCTACTGAACTGTAGACTTAAAAATGGTTAAGAGGGTAAATTTTATGTGTATTTCACAATTGAAAATGGTGCTTTCCCCTTTCTGCTTGTAACAGTAATTGAGGAAACTGAGGAGGAGGCCACAGGTGGACCCCAGAGGTTTCAGGTGTCCTCACAAAGCGGAAGTGAAATTTGCTGGCTGCATGGGCCCCTGCACAGGCTGGAAGAGGAGGGGTGGCCTGGGCCCCCGGCACAGGCCAGAAGAGGAGGGCTGCAGGATGCCTGTGTGTGCTTCCCTAGTAGCAGAGCTGCCCCGCTGTTGATACTTACTTGAGATTTTCTGAGCCCATCCAAACTTGTAGTGGACAAAAAGGAAGTAAAATATAATGCCACTCAGCATGAATAACACACAGTAGAGGTACTCCCACGCGGGCTCGCTGACGATCGGGGCCACAACCAGAACCGCAGATACGAGAGTCACCAGGATGGGGATGAAGATGGGCACCTGGGGCGAAGCAGCATGGGGTCAGATGGTGCCTGAGTTTTCTTTGGGAATTTCTTACTCAGAATGAAAACACTGACCCAGAAAGAATTAGCAAACCCCGTGTACCCCCTCCCATTCCAGTGATACTGAGTGACATTGCTCATCTTACTCATCTTTTTTCATTTCCCTAGAATATAAAGAGAATGACTTAGTACCATTTTACCTATAACATACTCAGTATACATCTAAGTGATTAGGACTTTGTTTTTAACATGTTTTTTTCCCTTCCTGTCATGGCTTCGTTGTGGGGGCTTATTGTATACAATGTTTTCATTCTAGCTTTGCCTAGTAACTCGCTCCTCTTCCCCCTCGTATTTCCTGTATGCTGGTGGTTCGATCTGGAGGCAAGAACACTTGGTAGTTGGAGCTGGCACTTCCTTTTCTACCCCTTCCAGAGGCACGGAATGAATGAATGATTATCCTACTTCTGAGTCAGTCAGTGAGGGCCAGGAGAGGCACTCAGTGCACCAGGTCTGGATTCTCTGATCCTCCCAGGGAGGTGAGAGGGAGACCAGCCAAGCAGATTGCAGGTGTGACTGTCTGTGGCCACGGGCACAGGAATGGCCTTGGGGCCAGAATTCTGAGGTCTCCATCGGTCTAGGAAAAGTCTATGCTTTTAGGAGGACAGGAGGACTGTGAGAACTGGTCATCTTGCTCAGGTGAGAGAGACAGGTCACAAGTATTCTGGATAACTTAGTAAGTTAATAATTAGATAGCTGCTGGGGTCATAAACTACATGAAATGAACTGAAGAGCAGACTGCACTCTACAACATGACATTCTGGAGAAGGGAAGAGTCAGGTTGGAGACAGCACACCCCTAGATTTTTAAACAGTTGCCTCTCGAACTCATTTCCAGAAATCGAAGGCACTCATGACATTTGGGACACTGGACCTACCTTGATAGGCCTTTCCAGTTCTTTCCTTGTGAACCTCATCACAATCAGCCCCAGGACAGTCAAGCCGTAAAATAGCCACGCAGCGAAACTGAAGTAGTTGACCAGCGAGTTTATGTCGCCGGGGATGATGTATACGGTGGCAATGATGCCCTAGCAGAAAGGAGAGTGAATTCTTAGGCCGCTGGTACATGGAACGCCACCCTGATCACGTCACAGAAGACTGACGAAGCCACTCTCCCTGCGGGTGGGCACTTCAGCATGAAGGAGAACTCCTGTGTCCCGCTGTACTTGGGGTTGAGGCAGACTGGCTATGACAGGTGTTGTCTGAGCCTGATGGAAAGGACCTGGAAAACTTGTGACTCTGAAACTGCAGTTTTAAGTGTGTGTGTGTGTGTGTGTGTGTGGTGATGTAAATGCATGTATGTTGTACCAGCTTCCTAATGACACATTTTCCTTCCAGAGAGTGTTCATCCTGGGAAAGGGCCCTGGGCTGTGGAACTGAGGCCATCCAGGTGTGGTCTTGACCTGCATTGCCTGCACCTTGTAATCACCAGGGCCTTGTAATGCTGGGTCTGCTTCCTCATCTTCAGAGGGAGTAGATGGGCAGAGGACAGTGGTTCTCCTCTGTGGCGGCAGGAGGAGGAGTCTGGCCCTGAGGCTCGGTGGGCAGTCTGGGCGTATCCTACAGTCGCATACAACTGAGGACTACCCCCCTGAGAAGCTCCAGTTAGAAGACGTCAAAGGGCCATCACTGCACAGGGATCCCACGACTACTAAGTTATTGGACAGTAATGAGAAACTGCTGCCGGTGCCAACTTGTAAAATGCCTCAGTGTCCTTCCCTGTAAGTTTGTGCTTTGTTACAGGGATGCAGGGCACACGTGTAAGACATTTAGAGGGGACACACTTAGAACACTCAGACAGTATGTCACAGATAAATTCAGAACGAAGAGCAGAGGTTAGGTAAATTGAATTGTCTCGGGCTTTTTTAGTACACTTGTTTCAGGTCGAGGAGTTAGGGAACCTGGGTCATTTGTAACCACGTGGCTTAGCGATACAGGTTTACCCTACCACCCACACTGAGGGACCCCCCTGCTGGCAAGGGAGCGCATTCGTAGTGGAGTTCCTACTTACATAGAAGATGATGGCAGGGGCGGGGGTCAGGCGCTTGACGCTAATGTAGGAGAGCACTTTAAGCATGTGGCCTTCCCGGCCTGCAACATAAACGAGCCTGGAAAATACAGAAGCCAGTTGGGGAGAGTGCCAGCTGCTGTACCGTCCCCGGGCCAGGGTGTCCTCAGCTTTCCTGCCAAGGCCACAGAGAAGGCCTGCATTGTGACCCTGGTGTATTTAGGTGGGAGTCTGGCCTCTGGAGGTGGGTGGGTTTTGGAGGGGTGAGTGAGTGAGGACTGCATCCCAGGGCAGCGGAGTCACCTAAAGCAGGGAAAAAGTGGTGTGGCCTGAGGAGGCCCTTTCAAGGAGGGTGTTGATCCCTGAGCAGAATTCTGACACTTATGCAAGAAATAAATGTGAAAAATAGTCCAGGGCCTGTTGACCCCAGTACTTGCAGCACCTGACAGGCGCAAGCAGAGACGTGCCTTGCACTTCCTAAATCCAGAACTTCCATGTTTTTAAAAAAGCAGGCAAGCTGCAAACAGTGATCTGACACGGTAAATGTTAGAGAAAAAAGGAAGGGCTAAAGAATTTCCAAAAAAATAGTTACTATAATTAAAATTTAATCATGATCAATACAAGTGAAAAAGTAAACTAGAAGATAGATCTAAGTATGAGGCAGAGAAGTGGAAACTGCGGACAGGAAGTTGAGAGAGAAAACAGGGAGAAGCTGGACTACACTGAATGGGGCAAAGCAAATTCAGAGAATAGCAGAGGGCTTTCACAGAGCCGACCAGCTGTGCCTTCAAACGGAACCCAGCTCCAGGGAAAAAAACATGCCAAACCAGATATGAATGTTACAGTAGGAGGAAAACAGAAAAAATTTAAAGCTACTGAATTTCAGACACCACAAAATTAGGACAATCAGAACAATAGCAGACATGAGAAATCATTTTCAGTAATGAGGGAAATGGATTTTCAGATTATAATTCTCAATAGCTGAATTATCATTCAAGACTGTTGGCAAAATAGCTCAGTTTCCTGGGGACTTCCAACCGTGATGGAGGTGTAGGTAGACACACTGTGCCTCCTTGCACAACCAAAAGGACGACAACAAATTTAAAAGCAAAAAACAACCAGAACTGCCAGAAAATCGAAACTGTGTGGAAGTCCAACAGCCGAGGAGTTAAAGAAGAAACATTCATCCAGACTGGCAGGAGGGGTGGAGGTGGGCAGCCAGGGTAGAGAGGACTCGCAGCGAGGCAGCTGGAGGACTGGGGGACGCGTGGGCTAGCGGAGCAGGTGGTCCCACATGGGCGTGCAGATAAACTGGGAGGGACCACTGGGGAGCAAGACAGAAAGCATAACCCAGGGTTCCAGGGGGAAATAAAACCTCAAAGTCTCTGACTGAAAAAATCTGGGGGGGTTGCAGTGGTGGGAGAAACTCCCAGCCTCACAGGAGAGTTCATGGAGAGATCCACAGGGTCCTAGATCGTACACAATCCCACCCACCCAGAACTCAGCACCAGAAGGGCCCAATTTTTTTAACAATTGGGTAAGTGGGAGAAGGACTGAAAACCAGCAGAGAGCAGAGCAAGCAGCGCTGTTCCCTCTGGGACCCCTCCCACACATACAGCATCACAACCCAGCCACGTGGGTTGCCACACCCTGAGGAATACCTAAGGCTCTGTCCCCTTACTACATAACAGGCACACCGAGACAAAAAAAAAAAGGTTCAACTTCCGGCCAAGATGGAGGCGTAGGTAGACACCCTGTGCCTCCTCACACAACCAAAAGCACAACAACAAATTTTAGAACAAAAAACAACCAGAACTGACAGAAAATCGAACTGTATGGAAGTCCGACAACCAAGAAATTAAGAAACATACATCCATACCGGTAGGAGGGGCGGAGAGGACTCGCGCGGCAGGGCGGCGGCTGGTGGAGCGGGGAAAGGCACAGCTGGCTGGGAGAAGTGGCGGCTGCGGACGGGCGTCCCACTCCCTCATGAGGATAAACCGGGAGGAACAACTGGGAAGCGAGACAGACCCCGCAACCCAGAATTCCAGCTCGGGGAAGTAAAGCCTCAAAGCCTCTGATTGAAAACTCCTGTGTGGGTTGAGACGGCGGCACTGGGAGAAACTCCCAGCCTCACAGGAGGGCTTCTTGGAGAGACCCACAGGGTCCTAGAGCATACATAAGCCCACCCACTGGGAATCAGCACCGGAACCAGCACCAGAAGAGCCCAATTGGACTGTGGGTAGTGCGGAAAATCACTGAAAACTGGCAGAGAGCAGAGCAACCACCATTGTTCCCTCTCGGTCCCCTCCCCCACAAACAACATCACAACACAGCAACGTGGCCACCCTGCCCTGGTGAACACCTAAGGCTCCTCCCCTTATTACGTAACAGGCGCGCCAAGACAACAAAAATGGCCCAAATGAAAGAACAGATCAAAGCTCCAGAAAAAAATACAACTAAGTGACGAAGAGACAGCCAACCTATCAGATGCACAGTTCAAAACACTGGTAATCAGGATGCTCACAGACTTGGTTGAATTTGGTCACAAATTAGATAAACAAATGAAAGCTACAATAAGGGAAATGAAGGAAAATGTACAGGGAACCAACAGTGATGGGAAGATAAATGGGACTCAAATCAACGGTGTGGACCAGAAGAAAGAAAGAAACATTCAAGCACAGCACAATGAAGAAACAAGAAGTCAAAAAAATGAGGAGAGGCTTAGGAACCTCCAGGATGTCTTTAAGCGTTCTAATATCTGAATCATAGGGGTGCAAGAAGGAGAAGAGAAAGAGAAAGGAACTGAAAACTCATTTGAACAAATAATGAAGGAGAACTTCCCCAATTTGGCAAAGGAAATAGACTTCCAGGAAGTCCAGGAAGCTCAGAGAGTCCCAAAGAAGTTGGACCCAAGGAGGAACACACCAAGGCACATCATAATTATACTACCCAAGATGAAAGATAAAGAGAGAATCTTAAAAGCAGCAAGAGAAAAGGAGACAGTTACCTACAAAGGAGTGCCCATCAGATTGTCAGCTGATTTCTCAAAAGAAACTTCACAGGCAAGAAGGGGCTGGCAAGAAGTATTCCAAGTCAAGAAAGGCAAGGACCTACATCCAAGATTACTCTATCCAGCAATGCTCTCATTTAGAATGGAAGGGCAGATGAAGTGCTTCCCAGATAAGGTCAAGTTCAAGGAGTTCATCATCACCAAGCCCTTATTATATGAAATGTTAAAGGGAATTATCTAAGAAAAAGAAGATAAAAAATAGGAACAGTAAAAGGACAACAAACTCACAGCTATTAACAACTGAACCTAAAACAGAAACAAAAACAAACTAAGCAAACAACTAGAACAGGAACAGAATCACAGAAATTGAGATCACACAGAGGGTTATCATAAGAGGGGTGGGTGGGGAGAGAGAGGGAAAACATACAGGGAGTAAGAAGCATAAATGGTAGGTAGAAGATAGACAGGGGGAGGTTAAAAATAGTATAGGAAATTTAGAAGCCAAAGAACTCATATATATGACCCATGGACATGAACTAAAGAGGGGGAGTGCGGGGGAAGGGGTGTGCAGGGCGGCTGGGGGAGGAGATGGGACAATTGTAATAGCATAATCAATAAAATATATTTAAAAAAAAAAATGGTTCAAATGAAAGAACAGATCAAAGCTCCAGAAAAAAAAATACAGCTAAGCAACAAAGAGATAGCCAACTTATCAGATACACACAGTTCAAAACACCGGTAATCCGGATGCTCACAGAAATGGTTGAGTATGTTTTCAAAATAGAGGAAAAAGTGAAGGCTGTGAAAGTGAATTAAAGGAAAAGGTACAGGGAACTAACAGTGACAAGAAGGAAACTGGGACTCAAATCAACGATTTGGACCAGGAGGAAAAAATAAACATTCAACCAGAACACAATGAAGAAACAAGAATGCAAAACAATGAGGAGAGGCTTAGGAACCTCCAGGACAACTTTAAATGTTCCAACATCCAAATCATAGGGGTGCCAGAAGGAGAAGAGGAAGACCAAGAAATTGAAAACTTATTTGAAAAAATAATGGAGAACTTCCCTAATCTGGCAAAGGAAATAGACTTCCAGGAAGTCCAGGAAGCTCAGAGAGTCCCAAAGAAGTTGGACCCAAGGAGGAACACACCAAGGCACATCATAATTACGTTACCCAAGATTAAAGATAAGGAGAGAATCTTAAAAGCAGCAAGAGAAAAGGGGACAGTTACCTACAAAGGAGTGCCCATTAGACTGTCGGCTGATTTCTCAAAAGAAACCTTGCAGGCAAGAAGGGGCTTGAAAGAAGTATTTGAAGTCATGAAAAGCAAGGACCTACACCCTAGATTACTCTCTCTAGCCAAGCAATCATTTAGAATGGAAGGGCAGATAAAGTGCTTCCCAGATAAGGTAAAGTTAAAGGAGTTCATCATCATCCAGCCCTTATATGAAATGTTAAAGGGACTTATCTAAGAAAAAGAAGAAGATCAAAAATACAAACAGTAAAATGACAACAAACAACTATCAACAACAGAACCTAAAAATAAAAACAAAAATGAAATAAGCAAAATAGAACCGGAACAGATTCACAGAAATAGAGATCACGAGAAGGGTTATCAGCATGGGGCAGGGAGAAGGGGGGAAAAGGTACAGGGAATAAGAAGCATAAATGGTAGGTACAAAATAGACAGGGGGAGGTTAAGAATAGTATGGGAAATGGAGAAGCCAAAGAACTTACGTGTACGACCCATGGACATGAACTAAGGTGTGGGGGGTGCGGGTGGGAGGGGATGTGCAGAGCGGAGGGGATTAAGGGGTGACAGAATGGGACAACTGTAATAGCATAATCAATAAAATACATTTATAAAAAGACTATTGGAAGAATAATGTATTTTTAGGTAAACAATAGCTATGAGACATTTACCGTTCTTTAGTCCTCATTGGAAACTATTAAAAAGTCTACAACACAAAAAGAAACTGAACTCAGAAGCTGTTGGTTGAAGAAACAATGTTAAGGAACAGCAGTAAAACACGTTGGTATGTAGATAAGGGTTGGATTTTTAATTTTGTCATGATAAACATTTCGGAGGAATGGGTTTATGGGTGTAGCTGACACACTAGGCCACATGCCAGGGAGCGGGAAGAGGGTTCTGATACTCTGTTGGGTATTCACATTTTAAGAGCAGTCACTGAAAGAGTAAAAATATAACTTCCACATCAGCAGAAGGGAAAAATTAAAAATAATTTGATGGGTAATCAGGATAAGATTTTTAAAAAATCAAGAAAACCCAGAGGACTGTATTAGAAATTAACCCAGCTCTAGCAGTGATGACAGGAAGTGTGACAGGATCCCACCTGGCATGGCTGGAGACTCAGGTGGGGTTCATTCAAAGAGATAAGCCACAGGCCACAGCCCTGACAGTGACAGGCTGAAGATGAAACGGATGGGACATGTTACAAAAAATAGCAGCCTAAAGATGGCAAATTGAGCAATATCCATACCAGATGAAAGGGATTTAAGTCTAAGAGATGGAGAGTTTGCACTGAAAAAAGGGGACAGACTACCAAGAAGATACTACCAAAAAAAAAGGCAAAAATCGACAAATCCACTATTACAGCAGGAGAGTTCAACAGGTGACAACCTTGATAAAATCTAGAAGAAGTTAATAAAATACATGTTATTTTCAAGATCATAGGAAACATTTACGAAAAATGCAGTAAGCCACAAGGGACGTCTTAAAATTTATGAGGAAGCGATAGCATAAAGATCACATACTCCGACTACAGTACAATAGAATTAGGCGTCAGAAACACAAGACCAAGAAGGACCATCTGTTTAAAACTCCACATTTGAACTTTGAAAAAATTCAAACATTAAGTTAATTTCCAGAACAGTCAGTGAAAGCAGGAGGTAGGGATTTGTTAGATGGAGGGGCCACGCGGACTCAGGATGATTCTCTGAATTCCCTCTTTAAATTCCTTCAGTTCTCCACAAACTGATACATAAACTCCATGCACTCAAAATGCAAATGGGACCTTTGGATCTGGACAAAATCATTGTGAGTGCATCTGGAATGCTAAACGAGCGAGGAGAAGACCGACACGGGAGCTCCGGGCCTGCCTGATTGACGTCACGGAAGCTGTGGCGTGCACGAGGATGCCCCAGCACAAGACAAGTCCTGTTGGTGAAGTGAAGTGAACCAAGCACATTGGGATGATGACGGTGGCATTTCGAACCAATAGGGGAAAGGGCAGACTATTCAATAAGAAATCCTGGGAAACAGGTGAATGTTGGGGGCAGTGAGATGTAGACCTCACACTAAAATGCATTACGAGCCCTGGCCCTAGGTAGCTGAGTGTCGCCTCACTATGCCAAGCCTTGGGGTTCAGTTCTTAGTAAAGGGCATGCACAAGAATCAACCAATGAATGCAGACATAAGTAGAACAACAAATGCATGTTTCCTTTCCTCTCTCTCTCAAGTCAATAAATAAAAATTTGAAAAATACATATATGTATATTCCAGATTGATCGAAGAGCTACAGTAGTAAAATGTGGGAGGAAAACCTAGGTGGGCATTCTCAAAAGGATGGAGGAAGTTCTGTCTGTGTGAGAGAGCGCTCAGAAGCCAGGAGGCAAAGACCTTAGATCTGACCCCGTAAAAATTACATCCAACATAATCCAATGTAGCACAAGTCTCTGTCCAACCCCCAATCCGCACAGCTACAGAACTATACAAAATTAACTCAATTTTGTATAGTTCTTTTAAATGTAAAAGATAAACCTATAAAACTTCTAGGATAAAACAGAAGAGAAAATATTTGTGACCTTGGGCAAAGATTCTTAGATATGACACATGAAAAAATTGATACACTGGACTTCGTCAAAAATAAAAATATTGCTGTTTCAAAAATACCATTAAGAAAATGAGAAGACAAGTCACAGACTGGAAGAAAATATGTGCAAATCAAATTACCTGAATATACGAGGAGCTTTTATAATTCAATAACAGGATGACAAGCTGCCCAATTTAAAAAATGTAAAAACATTTGAGTGGATATTGCACCAGAAGATACGTGAATGGATAATAAGCATATGAAACGAAGCTCAGCATCATTAGTCATGAGGGAAAGGTAAACTAAAATTGCCACAACATACAAATCCCCACTAGAATGACTGCCATCCAAAAGACAGCAGCAGGTGTCGGTGAGGGTGTGGAGCAACGGGAACTTTCTCGCACTGCTTATAGGAATTAAAAAGGATCAACCACC
>VMDR010015162.1:0-22642 GCA_007922815.1 Macrotus californicus | reverse complement strand
AATTGGCTGTTACAAAATAAACATAGGAATGTACAGTACAGCAAAGGGAATGTAGTTAACAATATTGTAATAACTATGTGTGGTGCCAGCCTGGTACTAGGCTTATAGGGAGATTACTTTGTAAATTATATCAATGTCTAATTACTTTGTTGTACACATGAAACTAACATAAAATAATATTGAATGTCAATTGTAGTTGAAAACATGAATTTTTTTTAAAGAAAAGAATCAATTTAATATTTTTTGACTTTTTATAGGAGGTTGAGTCAAACTGACATTTGCCAGGAAAAAGATATTAAATGCTTCAGAGAACAACAGTTTTGTAGCTTCTTTAATGCATTTGAGACTAAGGAGGAACTATAAGAAAGATTACATGAGGGTGGAAGAAAACCAGATGAGGATTGGAGTAACAAGATTCTGTGCTCCTTCAAGGGTGATGATGGCTTATTTCAAAGGTTAGCCTATATGTACAGAAAAAAATGAACAGAGCTTGCTTAAGGCAAAAATAAAAGTTCTACCAAAAAGTTATATGCCTGAGGTGTGACTACCTATCATGACCTGCCCAGTTAGGAATTTATGATCAGATCACCCTGTGAGTTTACTTTTCATTAAACTCCTTTTTTAAATCCACAGTTCCTTTTTTTGGTCATACATCAATATGAAGGATGCATTGATGCCCAAACTTTGGGTTGGACAGTGTGGTCTCACAGCAGTAGGGAGGCTCATTCCTAGGAAGTCTCAGTATCGACATGTCAACCATTGGAGTTGGGCAATGTGGTAATCACGGGATCTGAGTTGAGGCCAAATTTTCCCAAAGCAGAAAGGGCAGGTAAATAAACGGTAGTCAGGTATTATGACCTTTATTGTGAAAAAACACTCTGAATCGTTTCTATCCTGTGAACTATGACGATCTGAGCTTCATCTGTTTCATTCTATATTTGGCATCTAGTATAACATGAATATTTTTTAATTATTCCATTTTATCTCCTTCTTTGGATTACCATTATCTATAACTTTTTGTTTTGTTATTTAGTGCTTGCTTTAGGGTTTATGGTGTACATCTTAAACTTGTCATAGTCAACCTTTAAGTGCTATGACATGTGCATGGATAGCTTAAGTCTTCTAAGAATATACTTAAATTTCTACCCTCTCATTCTTCAAAATGTTGTTATCATACATTTTAATTTTACATCTGTAATAAACACATTACACTATTATTCATCATTATTTTTTTAAATAGTGATCTTTTAAGACATTTAAGTTATAAGAGAAAATTTTATGTATTTACCCATGTGTTAACCCTTTCCAACGTCCTTCATTGTTTCATGTAGACTCATATTCATGGGGTATCGTTTTTCTTTGGCCTGAAGGACTTCTTTAACCTCTCTTGCACGGAAGATCTGCTGGTTATAAATTATTTTAGCTTTTGTTTGTCTGAAAAACAGTATTTTGTTTCTATTTTTAAAAGATATGTTCATTGGATATAAAATTTTAGATTGACTTTTTTTCTTTCAGTACCCTAAATATGTTGCTTTATTGTTTTCTTCTTTTTATCGTATCTGATATGAAATCTGTTGTCATCATTATGTTTATTCCTCTGAACACAGGGTATGTATTTCTTCCCTCTGGCTGCTTTAAAGAATTCCTTTTGACAGCTGGTGTTGAGCAAATGAATTATAATATGGCTCGGTGCAATTTTCTTCATGTTTCTGGTATCTGGGGTTTTTTGAGATTTTTTAAAATTAAAGCTTATAATTTCATCAAATTTGGATAAATTTTTGTCCATTATATCTTTAAACATTTGTTCTACCTTTTTTCCTTTGGGAACTCCAATTATATATACATTAAGCCACTTAGAGTCATCCTAAGCTCACTGATTCTTTCTTCATTTTGCCTGTAGTTTGGGGTTATGTGAGGTTTTTTCAGTTTCTGTTGCTATGTCTTCAAGTTCACTAATATTTTCTACTGCAATGTCTGGTCTACCATTAATCTCAGTTAGTGTATTTTTTCATCTCAAACAATGTTGTTTTTATCTATAAAACTTCTATTTGAATCTTTTAAAATATCTTCTACATCTTCTCTCTTTTAATATTTGGAATATAGTTATACATAATAACTGGGTTTTTTTTAGATTTTATTTATTTTATTTTTAGAAAGAGGGGAAGCGAAGGAGAAAGAGAAAAAGAGAAACACCGATGTGCGGTTGCTTCTTGAGCACCCCCTACTGGGGATCTGGCCTGCAACCCAGGCATGTGCCCTGACTGGGATTCAAACCAGCAACCCTTTGGTTCAAAGGCCGGCACTTAATCCATTGAGCCACACCAGCCAGGGCCATAATAACTGTTTTGCTGCAATAATTGAGAAGTCTTATCCTTTATGGAATACTATCTTTCACTGTCTGTTGTCCAGTGATTTGCAAATTGTTGCTTAATATATTCTGTTCAATCTTTTACTGTTTGGGGCTGTTTCAGGTGAATGGATAAATCTGGTTTTTGTTATTTCATCTTTTTTGGATATGGAAATATAAAGCATCATTTTATCTCCATTTCACAGATAGGCTAAAAGCTCAGACAGATCGATTTCTCTTTGTCTACACATTGCCAATAAGTGGTAAAGCTAATATTAGAAGTACCTTAGGTTGAGGAAAGGAAGTTTTAAGTTGTATATTATGTAAAAGTAAGTAAATTACAGGAGGACCTTACCACGTACACACACCAGCTTTGTATATCTACAGCATAAATATGGCTCTTATACATTAGCTACAACTTCCTCTTATGTTTCTACTTTTGAAGAATCCAAATTCAGACAGTCTGGATTTGAATTCTGTCTCTACTGCTTACTGGTTCTCTGATCTTAAGCATATTGAAGCTTCAATTTACCCATCTGTAAAATGGAAATATAAGAGCTGTATCTGCCAAGTATGGTTGTTATGAAGATCACATGAGATGGTCCATGCAAAGCCCTTGGCAGAGTGGTAAATGTTATTTTTCTACTATGTATGAGTTACCTTAGATGTTAAGTCTAGCATGTGCTCAATAAAATTTAGCTCTAACCCCAATTCAAATGAAGCTCTTTCTCTTTGTCCTTCTTGACATCAAGAAGTTAGCTTTTTCCCCTCCCCTCTCTAGATCTCTGAGATTTGCACTGAAATATGAATTTAGATAGCTCTTCCAGAAACTAACTGATCCATCTGGTCGATCTGGTTCACATTTGGAAAGTTGTTGTAAAGTCTTTCTTTTTTTTGCTGGTCACGTTTCAATGTTTACCTCCTTTTAAAATCTTTCTTTATTGTCACTTCTCACAGTGTCTACCCGGTTGGTTTCTCTAAATGAAATCCCCAGAGTTTTAATCATGTCTGTCTATTCTCACTCGTTCTAATCCAGTCTTTTACTTATCCATCACCCTGGAGCCACACAAATGACATTCTGCTAGCAGACTTTGATGTGAATCGCCTCTTCCTTGCTCACTACCACGTTAACATATGAAAACCAGAGTTCTGTGATCATTTTCCCCACTCCAGCCGTATGGAATTATAGTCAAATTCACATTTGACTTTGTTCCCATGTTTTCTTTGTGTCAGTCCCTGGCCTTGACTTTAGGGGGAAAAAAAACAATTATTCTTGATACTCCACGTATATTTGGTACATGCTATGATTTCTTTTAGAACTTGGAGGAGAGTGATCAATATAGATGAAATAAAGGATGTCTATTTATTTACCTGAGACATCTTCTTTGGACAAAAGTCTTCAGTGTTAAGGACAGCAAGATTCATGTGTTAGGGGTTAAGGATTTCCCCAGTGCACAAAGGCACCCTTGACAAATGATCTCATTTAGCAACCAAAACTGAGAAATCACACCCTGATTTCACACATCTCTCACTAGTCACTGGGACACTGGGGCATGTCTTGATTATATCCCCAGAGAGCAAAGGCTTACATACAAAACTGCAAACAACTCAGCCAACTTGCTAAAAATACTTATATTTCAGTAGATGATTCTAAGCAGAAAGGGAGAGAAATGTATTTAGCAAACCCAGAAATATCCAACAGACAGTGGAGTAGAATTGAACAAAGTCTTATAATATGAAAATATCATTTGGGTCCCATCTGAGTTCAGCGGTAAGGCCTACAACAATACAATACAAATGTACCTGATGCAGCATTTGTCATCTAACTCTGGCTATCAGACACTTTATAGCATCAGATCACGCAGTTACACGGAGATCTAACAGCAGAGGGACAGGAAAATTAAAAGACTTAAGGTCAGGTCGGCACAGTAGTATATCAAATGAGATTTACAAACAAATTGGTAGATTGACAATAAGGCCCACGTGATTCAACGCACGTGTTTAAAAAGTGGCTATTTTGGAATGACATAAGCTAGCATCAGAAAAGAAAAAGAAGATTCAGATCCCACATCTATGTGAGGAGCATCTACCATGTGCCCACCATTGCTCCAATCACTTCCACACACTCTATTACATTTTATCTTCAAGAATCTCTCTGATATGGACACCATCATCTTATCCTTACAAGGGGAAAAGTGATACTTGGAGAATGAAAGGGGATATCCTAAAGTCAGATGTCAGATGACAAGTATCAGAGGCAGGATTTAAGGCAAGTCTTCTAACCTGTGGTTCTTACATTTTAATGTTCATATGCGCTTATACACACACACACACACACACACACACACACACACACACCTGGCGAAGCTCATAAAAACTGCATTTCCAGTGACTAACCCTTGTATATTTTGACTCAGTGGATCTGAGGTAGGAGTGTGGAGGACGTTTGAAGGATTTGGAGCTGATTGAAGAAAAAGATAAGACCAAGAGGCAGTAACACACAGGAGCTTTGCTGAACAGCACTTGGACAGGGTTGCATGAGAAGGGAAGTCCCCCACAGCATGAGACCATCCAGAGGCTCCAAGGGAACCACCACAAGGGAGGGGAGGAGGGCAAGAGAACTCCTGGGGAAGGGGAACCTGAGAGGGCTAAGTGCCTGGATGATGCCACTCGGCAGCATGGTGGGTGCCCCTGGGTCAGAGAACTCTGAAGGGCAGCTGTGGCTCAGAGCCTTATAACTACAAGGTCAGTATGTCTTATTAATATATTACAGATACCAGGGGAGGTTTCCAGGACTATGCAGAGCAGACAGATCCTAAATGGCTAAAAATTGCTTCTTTGGGTTATTTTTAAATAATTGGCTATGTAAAACTTTGGGTTTGGTGCTAGTCAGTTTTTGAACTCACAGATCTTAGTCTGTAGTGAAGAAATAACCTAAGGGACCATATACAGAGGCCATCTTTGGCTCATTTATATAAAAGAGTGGGGCCCTTCCCATTCAAGATAAGTCTGTTTTAGTATGTTACATATTCTCTAGGAGGAAAAAATGCTTCAAGCTCCATGTTTGGGCTTTCTCCACTGCATCACAGCCATCCAAAACATGGGTACACATGTCCATTGATGGTTTCCAAAAACATGGTTTCCTGGGAAACCAAGTGGAAGATAATCAGCACTAAGGACCAATGTCACCATGGGTACATACCAGTTGGGCCTTGAGGTCTGGGATAGGGTTGCCAAGATGCTCTCATTGTCTTAACGAGGACACACTCTCTCCAAACAAACTCAACTTCTGCAATCTTCTCTTTGACCAATGAACTTTGCAACCTGGTTAGGAACAAACAGTGAAGTACACACCACATTAGAATTATTTTGTGTTTCAAACCACAGGGATGGACAAAAGTAGGTTTACAGCTGGGAGTACATGAACCAAAGAGTTTATGCTTGTATTATTATTATGTATAGTCCATGCATGTATAAGCTCACTGATGGCAGAGGTTGGGTTGGTTTGAGGCATAATCATGCACCCCACATATATAGTAATATCTTTCAAAGGAAGATGGTTAGTAAATGGGCATTGACTGAATGAAGAACATAGAAATAGCCAAGTTCATAGCCATATTCAAGTTGGTGCACGGAGAAAGCTGCCTGGAGCCATGTAACTCCAACCATTTCTCCCATCCTTCTTGTTAAGTGGGGACTTCAGATTCTGTCCTCACCTCCAGGCTGTCACAAAGGCTGCCACTGGGTTATGGCATTTAAGAGTGTGCTTACCAAGCTACTAACAGGTTCTCCTCAAGGGGATGGGGTAGAGAAGGGAATTGGGGGAAGGAGAAGAGACAGAAAAACACTAAATGCTAAAAAGCCTTGAGGGGCAGAGTTCTCCTTTTCCTTGCAGGTGGAGGTGAAGAACAGGCTGTCCTTTCCTTAAACGTTTTCTTTCACTTCCTTGTCCCCACCATGTTCTTTGTGACTCAGTCAGAACTCTCTAACCTTTTTAAAGTCTGTTTCCAAGTGCCCAAGAATCACCTGATGGGAGGCAAGTTTTTGGTCTTGACACTAAATGCACCTCAACCCCAAACTCAAATTTCTCAATCCGCATCTCCCCCGAAGCACACTCAGATTTCAGCTCTTGTGAAATTACCCCCAGTCACAGCATCATGGCCAGCCAATTAGGACTTGTTGGTGAGGTTACGGTTCTACTCATCTTCATCCCATCGCCCAGGGATGGAACAAAATGCAATAAAAATTCTAAATTTTAGCTGCTAATGATGTGTTTCACAATAAATAAGTAAATAATATGAAAACATAATTTCTTTTAAAAATGTAATCCATACATTTTGCTTCCTGTTCCCTGAATGTGCCCTTTTGCAAGGTTCATCCTTGCCTTAATTACCCCTCGCAGCAAGGAAGGGGCCCTATATTTAACTATAACACAAATGTAGGTGATTGTAAAACAGTGTGGTTGCTTGCTGCTCCTTATGTCACCCATGGTGTTTCTTATACACATAACATTGCAAATGCCTTTACTCTACCAGGAAGCCCTGTTTGCCTCCTATCATCTGGGTAATTTCTTTTGTTTTCTTTTTAAAATATATTTTATTGATTATACTATTACACATTGTCCTCATTTCCCTCCTTTGCCCCGCTCCACCTGCTACCCCTCATTCCCTCCAGCAATCCCCTCCCTTAGGTCATGTCTATGGCACATGCATATAAGTGCTTTGGTGACTCCATTTCCTATACTGTTCTTAACATCCCCCTGTCTATTCTGTTCCTACCAATTTGTACTTTGTGTGTGTGTGTGCTTTTTTCAAGAAATATACTTTATTGATTATGCTACTACAGTTGTCTCATATTTTTCTCCCCTTTATTCCCTCTACCCTGTAACCCCCTCCCACCATCATTTTCCCACCTTAGTTCATGTCCATGGGTCATACATTTAAGTTCTTTGGCTTCTCCATTTCCCATACTACTCTTAATATCCTCTTGTCTATTTTGTACCTACTGTTTATGCTTCTTATTTCCTATACCTTTTCCACCACTCTTCCCCCTCTCCATCCCCACTGATAGCTCTTCATTTGATCTCTATTTCTGTGAATCTGCTCCTGTTCTATTTGTTTGCTTAGTTCATTTTTGTTTTTTTAGGTTTGGTTGTTATAGTTGTGAGTTTGTTGTCATTTTACAGTTCATATTGAACTTCTTTTTCTCAGATAAGTCCCTTTAACATTTCATGTAATAAGGGCTTGGTGATGATGAGCTCCTTGAACTTGACCTTATCTGGGAAGCACTTTATCTGCCCTTCCATTCTAAATGATAGCTTTGCTGGATACAGTAATCTTAGATGTAAGTCCTTGCCTTTCATGACTTCGAATACTTCTTTCTAGACCCTTCTTGCCTGTAAGGTTTCTTTGTAGAAATCAGCTGATAGTCTTATGGGAAGTCCTTTTTAGGTAACTTTCTCCTTTTCTCTTGCTGCTTTTAAGATTCTGTCCTTATCTTTAATCTTGGGTAATGTAATTATGATGCGCCTTGGCATGTGCTTCCTTGGGTCCAACTTCTTTGGGATTCTCTGAGCTTCCTGGACTCCCTGGAAGTCTATTTCCTTTGCCAGATTGGGGAAGTTCTCCTTCATTATATTTTCAATTTCTTGCTCTTCTTCTCCTCCTTATGGCACCCCTATGATTTGGATGTAGGAATGTTTAATGTTGTCCCACAAATTCCTAAGCCTCTCCTCATTTTTTTTGAATTCTTGTTTCTTCATTGTGTTCTGGTTGAATGTTTATTTCTTCCTTCTGCTCCAAACCATTGATTTGAGTCCCAGTTCCTTCCCGTCACTATTGGTTCCCTGTATGTTTTCCTTTATTTCACTTAGCATAGCCTTCACTTTTTCCTCTATTTTGTGACCATACTCAACCATTTCTGTGAGCATCCTGATTACCAGTGTTTTGAACTGTGCATCTGATAGGCTGGCTTTCTCTTCATTGCTTAGTTGTATTTTTTCTGGAGCTTTGATCTGTTCTTTCATTTGGGCCATATTTTTTGCCTCAGCATGCCTGTTACATAGTAAGGAGCAGAGCTTTAGGTGTTCACCAGGGCGGGGCAACCAAGTTGCTGCATTGTGGTGTGGAGGAGCCCAAGAAGGAACAATGTCACCTGTTCAGCTCTTGGCTGGCTTTCAGTCATTTTCTCCACTAACCACAGGCAAACTGGGCCCTTCTGGTGCTGAATCCCCAGGTGGATTGTTTGTGTACATTCTAGGACCCTGTGGGTCTCTCCAATGAACTCGTCTGTGAGTCTGGGAGTTTCTCCTGCTGCCTCAACCCCCACAGGTTTTTTCAGTCAGAGATTTTGAGGCTTTACTTCCCCACCAGAACCCTGGGTTGTGTGGTCTGTCTTGCTCCCCAGTTGTGCCTGCCAGTTTATCCACATGCAAACATGGAGCCACCTGCTCTGCCAGCTGCCACCTTTCTGCGAGTCTCTCCACCCCAGTTGCCAGTCTCCACCCCTCCTACCGGTCTGGATGAATGTTTCTTCTTTAACTCCTTAGTTGTTGGACTTCCATACAGTTCAATTTTCTGGCAGTTCTTGTATTTTTCTTTTTAAATTTGTTGTTGTCCTTTTGGTTGTGTGAGGAGGCAAAGTATATCTACCCATGTCTCCTTCTTGGCTGGAAATCATTTGGGTAATTTCTCATCATCATTTAGACATTACCTCCTGGACCCTTGCTTTTCAAGGTACATAATACAGGGACCAGTTATACCAGCAGCACCTGGGAGCATGTCAGAAATGCAGAATCTCAGGCCTCACACCCAACATCCCAAATCAGAGTCTGCATTTTTAATAAATCCTTGGGTGCTTCACTTGCATTTTAGAGTTTGGAAACTATAATCCTAGAGGGCAAATGGCAACTCACCTGTGGATCCCACTATTTCCTTGTATGCACTTCTTACTCTATTGTAGTGACTTTAGGAAATTCTCTCCCATTCTATAGCCATCTTTTTCAAATGGCCTGCATATAATCAGTTGTATTAATTGGAACTCATAACTGGATAGTAGGATCAATTTATTACATCATAATCAGATTTTATAATGAAATAAAATAGGTTATACCACTCTAGAATAAAATGGAAATGTCACTCAGGCAAGTACTGCTTCATACAACTTTTGAAACAATCTATATCTATGTGTTTGGTTATGTAGACTAAATTATATATATATATATATATATATATATATATATATATATATATATAAAATGGGTCATGCTCATAAAAGCTTCATCACCACTCAAGTTTAAACATCTTGAATTCAGGGACTATTTGATCCATTCATTGTAGATATAACACTTAACATAGCGATTATACAGAATATATGCCCCAAAATGTGGGATGTTGCATGGGAGGCTATAGATCAGCATAAGTGGCATCAACTATTAGTCAAAATAACAACCGATGAGAGGCAGCTAAAGATGGAAGTAGAGGAAGGGCCTGGCAGAGCCTAGGAAGTAATAGAGATGGAAAGGGTTTTGTCAACAGATCAGAGTCCCTTTTCTGAGGCAAGCTTGAGTACACTATCTGCATGGGACTCATGGTAACAAGATTATGGGACTTTTAAGGCATCCCAGCCTTCATTTGACTGTAGAAACATCCCTGAGCATGTCTCAAAAGATACAAAAAAAACCCAGCCATTGGCCTGAGCAATAGTAACCATAAATAGATGGTTGAAAAGAGAAGGAAATGAAAAACCATGTGAGAAAGATTCAGGTTGAATCCTGGGCAGAATCTTACACTGTAAGATAGAAAAACAAAGCTCAGGGAAGAGCTTTCTGAAGGCAAGTATCAGATATGCAACCATTCCAAGTTACTGATGGGGCATCGAAAAGCCCAGACCCTGCGCTGGGTGCTAGGGATACGGAAGTGAGCAAATAGACAAAATGTCACTCTTCTCATGGAGTTGACATTCCAGTGAAGGGAGGAAGAAATAAGTAACTAAAACAACTCATATTTGTATTTATCTTTGTATTGTGTTTACATGATACTATCCCAAACTCTGCATTTTGCTTATTTTATGTACGTAGCCGATATGATGATTTCAAGTGGTAATGCTGGAATAATTAATGGAAGGTGAGAGATAGTAATCTCTCCACCTTCTCTTCGAGCCCCTCACCTGTGAACTAGGAAGATCAGGATGAGGTGACAGCTACTCTGCCAGTATAGTTAATTCAAGATTAATTCATATTTTTAATGATTTAATTTATTTAAAATTTTTACTTCGTTTCTGTTTAGATATGATATCAAATAAATATAGCATTATAAGGAGCCTTAGCATGGTCAAGTGCGCTGGCATTACCGCTCTGTTCTGCATAGCCCGAGGATGTCAGTAACTGGAGACCCCAGTTCCCTCACCACCACTTCCCACTCAACCAGGACATAGCTGTTTAACATCTGCTGTATTTATGGAGGTGCCACAGTAAGTTGTGTTGGGGACAGTTGTCCTGCTCCTGAATAACTTTGACAAGGCTCTTCAGCACCTGTTTTCAGATAGAGAAACTGAGATTTATCAAGACTTGTTGACCTGATCAAGGTCACATATTAAGGAAAAGCTGGGTGTAAACTTATGAATCATGCTTGGTTTTCCTGACCTTGGTCAATTACAAAATAACAGACTTTCTACCAATGTCTTACTTCAGAAAGAAGTTTTCCAGGCTGTGTTTCCCTTAGTAGACAGAAGAGCATGACCCAAGCCAAGAATCACTGGTCTTATTGGTTTTGACATTAAAATTCTTTATCTGGTGATGCAACATACACTTCACTAGACAACGCTTCATAAGAGATAACCGATACAGATTTAACTCTTTAGAAATGTCATTCACCTATCTTCTACCTTGATGCATGCCTTCTGCTCTCAATCCTGGTCCATTCAAATCAGGACATATACATTATCTTGTTTTCTTGCATTCTCAAAGAAGCTCTTCAACTTTGAAAGCAAAGTGTCCATTCAAGTTCACTGCTTTGAACTCCTTCTTCACCCTGTTTGCAGCCACAAGGATTATCTTACATCTGTATTATATTTTTACTCTGACAACTCCAGGGAGGGCTTTCCTTCCTTTGTATTCAAAGTTACTCAGATGCCAATTCCTTCTCTCATGGGCTTTTCTTTGGGCCAACACCATTTCTCACAAACAGAGGCCCAGGCACACATTTTCATACACCAGCCCTTGGAGGTCTCATCCAGCTGTGAGAAGGGTCCTCAGGGCAAACATCAATTGACTTTCTTCCTACTGTTTTCCTACCCTCCCTGCTCTTTGTTTAGTGACCTGTGTGTCTTCGTTACCAATGGAATGGAGATGATCTATTTCCCAAATGGTCTGATTCTTGTGTTTGCACTTACTCTTTTTTTTCCCTCCCTCTAAGCATTTTAAATACATATGAACAGATGGAACTGTTTTGAAACACACTGGCAGAGTTCTCCCTCACAGACACATATCCTTGCATTCTGATAAACCAGCCAGGTGACCTGAGTAAGCAATCAAGAGGATTTCTGACAGCCATTTTCCAACCCATCCAGAGCTCAGATGACTACAGTATGGTCTGTCTCAGGGGCACATCATTTGTTTTGTTTTGTTTTGTTTTTTGTTTCTTTCTCCAACGGAGCATCCTAGCTGAAGCCAAGGCACTGCCTTCTCTAATGCCAGCTCACAGGAAAGTTTCTCCCAACACCTATCTGTCAATTCTATGTGACTGCACTGGGGATGGCCGCTGATCATTTCACAGCCACTCGGGCTAAACCTCTCTTTACTTCTTGTCTCCAGATAGTGTTGTCTGTTCTTCTGGGATTGGAACTAGAAACATCACACGTCCCCAAAACAGCCTCAATATCCATGTTTACATTAGAATGTATTTTGATAAGCACCCAAGTGCTTTAGCTGGAACCGAAGGGTATTTTTGTGAGGTAGCAGATTGTGGGGAAGTTTTATGTTTCAACATACTCCAGGGAAAAGAAAATGACTTTCCTGGAAGTAAAGGAAAGAAAAGAAAGAGAGAAAAGAAAAAATAAAGACTAAGATTGAGTGCGTGCCACAGAAAGACAAATGAGGGAATCCCAATAGCACAGACTTTTCTGGGGGGAAAAATGGCACCTCTCTTATCCCCCACAAAATGCCCAGACTCCAGGGAAACTATGCTGATGGCATTGGAAACAATGCTTGTTTTGTGATTGGGAATGAACTGCCCTTCTTCTGTGGGAAGCCGAACCCACGAAGTGTAAAGTTCTGCTTTTCTGAGTGGAGCAAGCTCCCCAAAATGAGTGTGAGAAGAGCTGGAACAGCTGAAAATTCCAGCCCACAGCTTCAAGTTTTCCAGAGCCTGTTTGCCTTGGCCCGCCTCTGCCATTCCTTTCTCTTTTTTTCAGAAGTGTGAAATGGGGTGGTTGCTGGTGTTTGTTCTGTGGTCTCTGCTAACTCTTCCATCTGTATAAACCCAGCTCTGCCAACCAAGCAGTTTAGAATGCTCTCTCTTCAGCTGACTCGAGGGGACACTAAGGTCCTATTAAGTGGCACTTTGAAGGCTTGCAAATGCTTGATGCTGGGTGTGTGACTGAGGCTGGAGGGCTTAACTGTGCTGCCCTCCCCCAGATGGCCCTTCCTCTAGGACTAGTAGCTAAACAGGATAAGGATGAAGTGAATCCACATCTGCATTGGACTGTGCCTTCCTGAGAGAAGGGCAGGGATGGAGGTGTCAATCATGGGCAAATCTGAGCAACCAGAGATGGGGCATTGCTCTTGGTGGTTTCTTCCTTTCTCATGTGAAAGTATTTGTTTGGGAATGGAGAGAATCATAGGATAATCCATAGTTCCATGTTTTCCCACTTTCCTTCAGTATTTATCAGTATCCGCGTTGACCATTCTTCCAGAAGCAACAGGTTAGCAGTGGGCCAATATTTTTATTTCTGTTCTCACTATAACAACTTATTTTCTTTAATTAATTGTTTTTCCCTAGTTGCCGTTGCCCATCAAAAATATTGTCAAATAAGACAATTTGTCTTGGGGTCAGAGACTAAACATGAGTCGAGGTGTTGGCTTTTGCCAAGCTCAACAAGTATCACTGTGAAGTGTAAACAGCTATTAATGAAAAGGGCAGCCACAGTTAAATAAACCATGAAGTAGAGAACACAGGTGCCAAGGGAAGAGCTATTTGCTGGCACACCTGCTCTAATGGATGAAGGCTGAACCCAGGCCAGGAGGGTCTTCAGGGGAGGGGATCTGAAACTGAAGAGCAAAATAAGTAACCATTATAAAGAAATGGTTTGAGCTAGTGCCCCATTGTCCAGCATGGCATTGAAAAAGATCTCCACTACATCACCACAAAAGTCCATGAGCTCTTCATTGGGCTCCCCATGCCAGAGATGGCAAGCTCTGTCACAGGGTTGCTTGGGGAAACTGGTCTTCGGTTACTAGGTGTTAGCCTAAACTTAGTTTCTAGTCTACTTTAGTGTAGATGCTAAAATTTCAAGACCCTGCCTCTCCTTTATATCCCCAGCCTGGATAATTTACTAATCTGTTCATTATGGGGCAACATTAAACTCTATAAAATGTATCTAAAGTTGCTGAGTATTTTTATGTTTGTACAATGGAACAGATAGTGCATGTGCCCTATGATCGTGTTAAATAAAATTATCTTAATGAGATATGCAACAATTTATTAGAAACAAAGTGAGTCTTCTAAAATTAGCGACAAAATTTTTAAAAAGGATATGGGCCTGCCATGATCTGGGCCCAGTGCAATATAAGAAAGAAAAAAATATAAATGCTTATCCTTAAGGCCACCCTTATATTGTGATCAGTAATTCCAAAGAGGTGGTCAGTAACTTTACGCACAAGGAGCATCCTTTTCATGAGAAAGTTCTTCTGACCCTAAATCTCTTGGGCACAGACACCTGTGGTTATTTAGACTTGGGGCCTCATATAAAGGAAAGGAAAGGAAAGGATGGAGTCAAGACTGTGAAAATTATCAGGAAATATTCCCATAAGGCCAAGAGAAGCTTTTAATATATGTTCTAAAGCACACAATTCCTTTTTCAAGGCAAGGTCATCACCACGACGTAAAACCCATCATCTACTTTTGATTCTCTCTGGACAATTTACTCTGAGCTCCTAGAAGCAAGAGATTCTGTCTCCAGTGTCCAGAATTAATAGTTCAGAGTGAGTGCTCCATAAATCAGGGTAAAGACTTGGGTTCAAATCTTGCCTCTGCCATTTTCTACCTATGGTACGTTACCCTCTTGGAGCCTTAATTTTCCTTTAAATAGAGAGACCTACCTTGTAGGATGGTTATGAAAATTAAACAGCTCTGCATGTTAAGGGCTTAGAGAAGTGCCTGGCATGTAGTAAAGATCTGTAAATGATATCTGATACTTGACATAATGGTTATGATGATGAGGGTGGCATAATCTGTTGGTTGCTTACCATTAGCTAGTCACTCTTCTTTCTTGCTAACAGAACCATAGTTTGACAAAATTAAACATGGAAATCCTATTCCCCTTTGCTTCATACTAATCTAGTCTGTGAGCCAGTTCTGGCCAGTGAAATATAAGGGGTTTCTGCTGAAATTTTCTTAATCTAGTTCAAGGCACCATTTAAATCTAGTTCAGAGACCATTTAAAGCTAGACTTTAATCTGTACAAGCACTGAATCTTTTTTTTTTTCCCTTGATCTTGGAGTGTAGCCCTTCCAAATCCCAAAACAAGTGATGGTGGTGTGTTATAAGGACTCCTCATCCTTGACAAGCCCAGGACTCCAAATTGTGCCCCTATAATTCCACGTGGCTATAAAATCTCAGCTCAGTTTTCCAGCTTCTCAGCTACCTATTCAGGTAGCTTAGAGAGGTACACTTCTCTTGAGTTTCCTTCTTCTCTAGAATATTAACATTATAATTCTTCAATTTAAAAAAATGATTCTATTTAGCTGTTCTAGTTGTTCTCTGGGAGAGGTTAACCTGCAAGTAGTATCCCAGTGAAAGCAGAAGTCAAAGTTTAATAATCTTGAGAACTCTGTGAAGACATGCTTATAATATTTATACATTCAAAGATGTCTGATAAGTGAGCTGATATCAAGCAGAAAGCTGAACAGTAGTAGTTTCTGGGCAGGAAAACAACAACAAAAAAAGGTAATGGAAGGAAAGAAGAAAAGAAAGCAAACAAAAAGATGAAGAGAAAAAAATCCAAAGTCCTCATGGTGTAGGTATTCTTATTATCTCTATTTATGATAAGGACTCACATTAAAAGAAACATGCTCAAAATTCATGCAGATCATATGTATTAGTCGCTTTTGAACTTGGGACTTTCTGACTCCAGCCTCTGTTTAGCTCTCTCTTCAACATACTTATCTGGTTTTATACTTTTGTCCTCTCTCAGTCTTTAATTTATGAATCCTGGTAACCAATCTGAGCTTTTCGTTCTTACTGAAAACCTTGGGTATTAAACTTGATCTTATAATCTCTGTCTACTTTCCCTTGACAATACAGAACCTTCCTTCTTGTTCCACCAATAATGATCAATCCATGCTAACTAATCTCAGCTCTGACCCCTATACTGTCCTCCTGGATTGTTCTCTCCCACAGTAGGAATGAATATGAGGAATTTAAAGGATGATTAAAAGGTGGCCCTTGAGATCACCAAGTAAGTAGAATAAACAATATCTGTCTCTCTCCTTTCCACTTTCCATTCCTTCCTTTTTGGGGACTCTAGTTCTTGTTGTTGTTGTTGTTGTTGTTGTTGTTGTTGTTGTTGTTGTTCTTCTTCTTCTTCTTCTTCTTCTTCTTCTTCTTCTTCTTCTTCTTCTTCTCCTTCCTCCTCCTCCTCCTCTTCTTCTTCTTCTTCTTCTTCTTCTTCTTCTTCTTCTTCTTCTTCTTCTTCTTCTTCTTCTTCTTCTTCTTCTTCCTCTTCTTCTTCTTCCTGTCTTTCTCTGTCTCTCTCTCCCCTTAACAAATACTGGCTCAACAAATGCTACTGCTAACTACTGGGTATACAAAGTAGAAAAAGTGCTGTGATTTCTATTGATCTCAAGCATACAGATGACTAGATTCAGGTTGAGGCTGTATTATCAAGTTACTGCCCTGGTGAGGGGCAGATCTATAGAAAACCAACAAAGAAGAGAAAAGGCCTAAGTCCCAAACAAGGCATTCTGTTGGTGCTGAAGCCAGCCTACAGTTCTCAGATTCCCCAGAGATGTGTCTGTACCAATGCAAGAGAAACAATTGCTCCATGACCCCTCATTACCTTTGAGTAACAATGTCACTTTGGGCTGAATTGACCTAGTTTCTTAGACCCCATTCCAGCTCTCCACTTCCCTTGGCCACAACCCAGACAGCATAGAGACATGACAGCTGAGCAGAGGCCCTGCCAGTGAGAGGAATTTGCCCTTCAGCATGCCTGGCTGGTGATGGAAAGCCAGAACATTTGACCTGAGGAAATCATCTATCCAAGTCCTTTAAAATATATGCCCTATTTTTTTTTTAATTCTGAAAACAAGTCAGAGCCAAACTGATCAGATGACTAACTGAGAATTGTGTGTCTTTAAATGCATGGATGGAACCAAATGAAACAGTATCTTCCCCTGGCCTCCCATCCCCCTGAATTTCCTCAGTGGTTAGGTCCAGTTTGACACTGAGGGTACTCGTGAGAGCAAATTATTTGTGGTTATATATAATTAGTCTGTTTGACTCTTAGGACCAAGGTGCTTCCATTAGTTTTGAAGAAGAAACATTGACTTTTTGTCATTTTTTTTCTTTCATTTACTCACAAGAAAGCCAAGTGCAATATAATTACATCTTAGTGACTTCATCTCATTTGATGCTATCTTGGGATGCAGAACCATCCATGTTTGAAAATAAAACATAGATCTATCCCTTTAATGCAGACAAGACCTCCGTTGCTAGAAAGGACATTTCAGGAGAAGGAGAATAGGAATTTGTGGGAGAGTTCTTTCCTGGAAGAACATGATTCTGGAAATAAATCTGGGTTGGAAGAAGGGTGGGGCAGGCAGAGCCTGTGAAGTAGAAAAGTTAGCTTTCTCAATCTCTAAACAGAAGTTCACTCCTTTATAACTTTTGTCCATTTGTGGTAGCTGCCTTCTTTGGAATAATGCCGAACAAGTTTCTTTCTCCATAACAACCTTTCAATTAATTAAACACAGAGCTCATGCCCTCTTCTCCTTTTTTTCTGTTTTCTGTTCCATTCTTCCAACTATTTCTGATATGGCACTTTGGCAGGAGGAAACAGGGATGGAAAAAAAAAGTACGTGAATAAGTACTCAGTGTACGCTTCAGTAAATGGCAAATCCCTCTCTGACCTGTAAGCCAACATTCTGACACCAGATCAGACTACACACTAGGAGTGGCATGTCAACAGGCAACATTCCAAGCTTTCTGCCTGTGAGGGGAAGCAAGAATAACAGGCCAAAATAGCTTTGCCCATATTAATTAAGAACTGTTTTCCCTTCATTGATTCTCATGTGGAACTGACATTTCTTTGGTCACTCGTTGGAATTATTAAAAGTTTTATAGTTTAAGCCCTTAACGAATCTTTCCTTGAGATGTGTTTGGAATTATTTTAGTACCTAAAACATAACTCGGCAAATGTGCTTTAGAGCCTCGTGGTCTTTTTTATTTATTTTTACTTCCTGAAATAAAAATAAACAACTACTCTTAACAAATGTCTCTGTTTTTTGAAACTGTGGAACCAGGGAAAAACCAGACCTCAAAAAGTAGGCTCCAAATCAGGCACAAGTTAATATTTTTTTATTGAATTTCTGGAATAAAGCTCAGAGCATAAGTCCTGGCATTTTTCAGCTCATACGAGCTGTAATTATAATGGCACACCTCCACCTGTCTTCTCTGACTTGTTGAGCCTGAGACAAACCAGATGAGGATAAGGAGTAGATCAACTACATGTGCCCACTCTTCGGTGGGTTCTGGGATTAAACTTGTAATTAATCTTGTAATCTTAGACCTGTAGTTCTGTAGTCATGAAAGGTAAGATTAATACATTTGCAAGTATTACTACTAATTATATCAACAGCAAAAATAGCTGTAATGTTCCTGTTTGTATAAGAGTATTTTTTATGCTCCACTATGAAGTATGATGTTGGTTCCTACTTTAAAATAGATTTCTTAAATCATGTTGAAAATTAGATTCTATTTTTTTGCATGAAATATGATGAATTGTTAATGTTTTAAAATGTCTTTTCAAATTGCATTGAATTTTAAATATTATTTTAATATTATCTTATTATTGGAGTCTGGGAAACCAGTGGTGACAGTGGCATAGTTTTTAAATCTACCTGAATTTCACATAAAGAGAGTAAAAGCTGCATAACAAAACATAAGCCCCTGATAATCATATATAACCAAACTAGGTGGCCAGGTACCTCTATGGAACACAAAATAAAAATGGGTTGGTCAAAATACAGACAGTTACAAACTGTCAGTGGTATCAACATCAGTGTGGGGAGAAACAGAGGAAAGAAAACTGAGAAACTAGAGAAGAGAACCAAAGAATGGCAAACAGAACGTCGCTGCATAGTGAGCAATGGGTTTTGTTAACTCCAATAGTGGGTGAGTGCAAGAGGTATGAAGGTAATGTCTGCAGTTAAGGTCTGAAGAATCCTGGGTATTATTAACTCTCAAAACTAGCCATGCTCCCTTTGAAGACAAATGCCTACAGTTATGAAGAGTTTCTGGGACAGAATCCTCATTAAGCAGAACAGAGACAATGAAGATTTTTAAAATGTAAGTTTCATGTAAAAGTAGAGAAGATGAACAAGTCCAGATATAGGCTTGAAATCAAGCTGACAAATTCTGTAACAACGGAAAAGGAGCTTTCTGAAATTAAAAAATTGTCATGAACCATGATTGCCCCTAAAAATTCAAGAAAACTAATTTCACATAAAAATGGAAAAACATTTAAAAAGCATAAAGAACTAATTTCCTATAGAGAACAAATGGGTGCAAAGGACACAAAAAGAACATGCCCACAAGAAAGATGAATTATCCCTAAATGAGCTAAAATGTGAAAAGTCTGATACATAAAATGAAAGACCAAGATATATTACAATTAGAAAAAAAATCAGAAATGAGGTGAAAGAACCTAGGAAAAAAATATAAATAAAAGAAAAATATCACTTTAGAATTGAAGACTGAAATAGAAGGGACACAATGGCAAAGAAGTACAACAAGTGATGGCTTAAGAGAAATAGATAGTGAAAAGACAGAATTTTCAAATCACAAACAAATTTAAAAGGCACAAAATGATTTAAGAAACAGAAAAAAAAATACTGAATGGAGATAAAGAAGATCCAATTAATGTATGATAGCAGTCCCCAAAAAGTAAAAACGAAGGAAAGAAACAGAACAAAAATAACAACAATAATTCAAAAAAGTTTCCTGAAAATTAAAATTATAATACATTTTACAAGAAAAATATACAATATAAAAATAAAACTATATATTGGAAAGGCACAGCACATCCTTGAGAAAACTGACTCAGGAGAATCAACACTGAAACATATTCTAGTAAAGTCACTGGACTTGCAAAAAAGATTAATAAATAAACAACCTTTTTGTCATCTAGGGAAAAATCCAAAAGACATAAATAAATTAGACTGCCATCAGACTTTTCATCAGCAATGCTCTATGTCAAAACAAAGCCATGGACTAACAGACTTAAGATACTCAAGGAAAGAAGGAACCAAGGATTTTGTAAGCATTCAAACTAATTTTTGTTATCCAAATGAGGATATTTTTGAAGAACAGTTTTATGTTATTTCAGATAACTCAAATATCAGAAGAAAGATTCTTGTTCTAAATTGCCTTTGTAATATGAGAATGTATTAATACAAACTAATAAAATATACTATATAAAAAGAGCAAAAAAAAACAAACAAACTAATTCTCACATATAAAAGCTGTAGATAAACTGCTATCACATTAAAAAACTCAGGTAATGCTGGTCCTATGCACTCTTTCTGAGGAATCACCTAGAAAACAAACTTCGGACAAGTGAAATTATTATAAAGACATTGAAATAAGGATTGATGGTGAGCATTATGTCATTACACTTACAAGTAAAATTTTAAAAGTTAAAAGAAAGAGTATATAGTATGTAATAGTTATAAGCATGGACATTGTAGACAAAGTATCAATATTTTCAAAAATAAAGACTGGGCAAGCAGGAAAAATTTTAATCATATGCAGTAACCATATTGGTGGAAGAGCACTGGAATTGTTACTCAGAGATTGTTGTACCACATTGGATTAAGTGCCTGATTAATTGTGGGATGTTCTAATTCTATCAGCACTCTCTTCTTGAGACCTGTCATTGCTGGTGTGATATAGAGCACCTGTGCCAGTAACCTGGCGATGTCAAGCCAACGACATAATCCTGACTGTAAATTGTGATTAACAGTATAAACTCACAAAGCATTTTAACTTAAAAAGTTAAAGGATCAATTTTAAATTCTGCAAAATAATAGTGCATAGTGTTCTGTCAACTTAAGAGAATTAGAAATTAACCAAATGCACACACCTCTTCACCTTGTCTGCAAATAGGGACAGTTGTCATTCTTCCCTTTCAGTCCTTACCTCCCCTGCAAGGCAGTAATTTTTAAACCCTATTTTCATTGAGTGATATCAATTTACCTTTTGCTGTAAGAGATAAAGAAATTCACAGTACTATAATTTTTGCCCTCTCATTTTTCTTATCTCCTATTTTTGTTAGATTTAGTATTCTTTGAACGATGCCAAAGTTTATAACATTAAATTATGTGCCATCATTCTATTAAAATTGTGTTGCTTTAGTTCTAAGCTTAAATTGACTCATTTCTCATTACCCTTCATTTCATTTCTAATTTGCTTATTTATATACAATCCATATTTATCCCATGGTTGTTTTGATTTTATCATTGAACTTACTTTCAAAGATACCGATGGTATCCTTGAGTTCTGAGTATCCTGTTCCCTGAGTTCTTTGATATTTGAAAATATACATATGTTGCTTTTATATATTAGTTGTATAAGTCTAGCAATTTGTCAGAAAATGTGTAACTGGCTGTGCAAAAGAACAAAAAGACCTGATGTCAGCATTCGATGATTTTACTGAGGTGAGTAATTCCACCATGGCTAAGTTCAAGCTAGCAATATAATATCACTGAATGCGGACATGCGAAGAGATGCTCAGGAGCATACCATTCCATTCCATTCCATTCCATTATGTAATATCTGCACCATGTAGAAACCATAAGTATAATAATTTCAAGATCGCAGATAATAGTACATAAAGTCCAGGACAATAATTAGGAACTAATGAGTCTTACTTCTGTTTTTTTAAAAATTATGTATTTAATTATATGTAATTTAATTTTAAATAATGTCTGTTTAACAACTGACTGGTAATATTTCTAAAATTTTGATGGGCAGGTCTTGGAAATACAATCTGGGTTAAATTCATTATTTATACCTTCCTTACTGTAGAACTCTGTTAACAACATTTCTTTTTGTATTCTTGCATTAAATATTACTGTGGAAACATCTGAAGCTGACTTTTTGCAACATGACAACTAAAGTAATGCACTTTGTCCCACTTCTTACAGTAAGCCCTTTAGAAATTCTACATAAAATGGTAAAAAATAAATAAAATAAGACAAGAGAGAATCCATGCACGAGAAAGAAGAAAGGAAATAAATTTCAGAGCGATGATCTCCCGTGTCAGAAGAGGCCTAGATCCTAAGAGCCAGATGCTGAGACTCGAATGCCCATCCGAAGACAATACAGTGTGAAGCAGCTGAAATTCAAATCCCAGCTTGTCCTCGTAGATTATAAAAGCTTTGTGCTTTAGCCCAGAACTAAATTCTAGAGCTTTGGATTAAGAGAAAGAAAAGTCTTTGGTGAAAAAGAAAACCTCCAGGCCCACACCAGGAGTGATTATGTTGTTCAACTATAAGTCAGATGACTGGTACATTAACAGTAAGCCCAGAGATTAACACAACCTGGTTCACGATCATTATAACCTCTGAGCTTCTGCTGGGGATCCTCATCATAAACTATCTTAAAATCATATGATAGCAATAACTTTACAAAGCAACATATGCAGAACTTCCACAGAGTACATAATTCTTTCCAAAGATGTTTCCAAAAGAATAAAACAGTAAGGGAAAGCTCCATGAGATACAAAGGTCCAGATGTCCCCAAATAAATCAAAAACACTATTAGACCTAAAAAAGAACCACTGAAACTCGTAATAATC
>VMDR010015161.1:0-22639 GCA_007922815.1 Macrotus californicus | reverse complement strand
GGAACCAGAATCACAGTTTTTTTCTGCTTTGAGTTAAATTTTCTCTCTGCATTCCTTTTTTCCCCAATACATCTCAAACATATATAAAAAAAGAAAGGATATGCGTATGTATCTGGAACTCTGAAATACAATGCTAAAATCACTAAATCTTCAAAAGTACAAAATGAAGTCTGTTTCTCAATCAATAGTGCAAGCACTACTACATAGTGTTACCGCTTTAAGCAAATTGCTTAACTTCCGAGTCTCAGTTTTCTCATCTATAAAATGAAATAATGACACCTACTTTTTCTGGGCTCTGAAAACAGAAGAGACTAGAAAACGACCTAGCACCAACCCAGGCACACATAAACTGCTTAGTAAGTGTATATTCCATTAAAAATATAGGTGCCAATGAACTAAATTACTGTGTATTATTTGAAGAAAAATTGGAGTGACTGTGTAACCGAATAGCTAAGAGTATACCAGGTGTTTTAACAATTCCTGATTAATACACAATCAACAAAGCAACACACTTGAGTGCATCAAGCATATTGACCTTGACACATAACAGACGGCGCAGGAGTGAGGCCAGCGATTATTCGAGAGACCTAAGTGTGGGCACATCTACCCAAGCAAAAGAAGAGATTACAGAAATCTTGTTCTGTCTCTGCAGCTCTCAAATGTATAGAAATTCATACATGTTATTGGAGAGACAGTAGTTATTTAAACTTCATAACAAACAAATGCTAACAAATAATGAATTATTATTCATTTTCTACACCTGTGTAACAAGCTAAAGGCATTGAAGTTGGTGCCATTAGAAATAATAACCAGTGACTATATAGTGATTTGTGCTTCCTCCTACTTTCTCTTTCAATCTTTATAAAAACCCTACAGAGTCAACACAGAAAAAATGATAAAGCAAAATTTCAATTAGGGAGCTCAAGGCATAAGTCTAGAAACAAGTTATTAAATGTTTGGTGTTGGGGATACATCATGAAACAAAAAGACAAAAAGCCTACCTTCATGGATCTCACAATCTCAGATTTCTGGTGAAATAGGTACAATTACAGCTTTCAGAGTTATGTGTGAATCTGCCCAAATACGTAGTAATAATAAAGTATGTTCTTAAAAGAGCTACATTAGTGGCCAAGGGATTTGTATGTTCTTTCCATCCTCAATTATTGAATGAGTTTTGATATTTTGGGCATAACCTTGAAACGTACACTGCCTTTATTGTGCACAATTCAACTTCTTTCTGTTGTTTGATTTAGGGCAGGGGTGTCAAACTCATTTTCACTGGGGGCCATATCAGCCTCGCAGTTGCTTTCAAAGGGCCAAAATAATTTTAGGACTGTATAAATGTAACTACTCCTTAACTGTTAAGGAGTTGAAATTACATTTGGCTCTTTGAAGGCAATTGCAAGGCTGATATGGCCCCTAGTGAAAATGAGTTTGACACCCCTGATTTAGGGGATGGGCATAATGATAACAAACAGAATTGTTGCTTCTTCCTCACTCCCACACTTCCTTTCTGTGGTGCTCAGAGCACTCACTGCTTGGAATTCTCCCAGCTTGCTCCCTTGTCTCCCAGCCAGGACGGAGCCCTGTCCAGGGCTGGGGCCACGACTCATAAATCTCTGCAAGGCCAGCACCTAGCAGAGTGCTTGCCACACAGTTCAGATGGGATGCATGTTTGTTGCACAAATAAATTTGTATAGACCTTACTGTTTTCAAATCATATTTAGACCCTCACAAAACTCAGAAGATTGTGGCTCAAAATTAGTTTCTTCATTTTACAGACTCTCGGTAAGAGTGAAGGTGATTCCCTTGTTTGGCAGGTGGGCAAACCGCGAACCAGTGAGAAATTACATGATTTCTGAAGAGCACATAACTAAGACTTGAATTTCAAGATCAGGTTCTTTCTAAAACATTCAGTGAAAATACAGGTATATTGCACTACTGTTTTAAGGGTGCCTTTAGGGTCTGTTGAATGAATGTATTGGCCAATCATCTTTGACTTTCTCCAATCATTGGTTAAATTTTGCTTCCTTTTTTAAGAGTGTAGCCCATGGATGAAAAAGATCTCCAGAAATCCATGTTATGATCAGAAGACAATGACATAGATCATATCCCAATATTTTGCCATAAAACAGAATACATTACTAGCCAAATCAATTCTGCTCTGTCATAGGGGAGTGGTGGCAGCTTTGTCCTTTACCATCCTAAACCCACAGTTGTGACCACTCTGCTTATGCAATTTTTCTATATACTTCTTAATTTCTTCACCAGGAAATAAGTCCCTACAGTAGCAAGACAGTGAGAGCAACTGAAGGGGTCACAGCCAGTATTTGAAGAGTCTGGTAACTGAATCAACCAACGCTAGCGTCAGCTTTCAATAACATCACGCCCCACTAGAAGGTAAGCTGGGGGAAAGCAGGAACTGTACTGAATTCCTAAACCAGGCCATGGCACATGGTGTGTTACACTTGTAGCTCAGGTCCTGACACACATAGTACTAAGTGCAACTCTGAGTAACCATTAGCTAAATAATCTCGAAACGTGCTAGGTACGTGTTTTACAAACTTAGTCATGGAACTTCTCTCTCTCTTTTAAATTTAAAAGCATTTTTAAGAAGTTTGCTCTTAAGGTATAATTTGGTCAGGACCTTAATAAAGACCTGGAGATGGAACTGTGGCCTTAAGTCAGTTACCTCGCATCCTGATAAACGTCAACATTCCAAAAAAAAAAAAAAAACTTTAACAGAAATTAACAGCAACTGTAATTAAATTCCAACATTTCTGAACTGGAAGCATTTTGTCCCCAGGGATGTGAGATGCTACTGTGGGACTAGCATACACTGGTGAGCTAATTTCCCTTAATCTGAAAAAAATTTCGTCTCTCTGCCTCATTCCCTCATACACTCTGATCATTTTATTTGACTGGAAAGTTGAAAGAAAGCAACACACCAGCTACAACACCCACGTAGCGCTCCTCGGGGTGGAAGAGCGAAGTTCCAGGGCAGGGCAGAGCCTTCCTGCCACCGCCGGCGCTGCGGTCGCTCTCCGCTACCTGCTCAGCTGCCCGCCGCAGCTGAAGGTCTGCCCGCAGCGAAACAGTTGCGTCTCCATCTGGCTGCCGACCCACCCAAGCTTTCTTCTCCTCCACCACCGCCACCTTCCCTCCCCACCCCCCCTTTCCGTCTTCCCTCTCCACCCCCGCCCCCATCTCCTCCTCTTTTTCTCACTACAAGCGGTTACTGCTGCTGAAACCGAGCGTCACTTCGGCTCCCACGGCAGACATGGCGACATTGACAGTGGTCCAGCCGCTCACTCTGGACAGAGGTAAGGGAGCGGCTCTCCCGCCAGGCCATTGCGTCCCCTCTACCTCCCCTCTGTCCCTGCCAACTGCCACCAGGACAGGCGGACGCGCTCGGGCAGGGGGAGCAGAGCAAAGAAGGCAGGGCGTTCGCGCCGAGAGCAGGATACTTTCTTCCCCTTTCTCTGCCCGCCGCGTCCCCGCTGCCCCTTCACGCTGCACTCGCCCGGTCCAGGGGTGCCTTCGCCGGGCTTTGGCAACCTCGGCCGCCACTCACTCCCAGCCCCTCTCCAGGTTGCCTCCGGGCCGCCGGCTTTGTTGGAGCGGATGCGCGGCGACCGCTAGGCGCCCGGGGCCCGGGGTTGCGGAGGGGCAGGGAGGGAGCTCGCCGTGCCGGGCGGGGGCGCCTGCAGCCGTGCACCGGGAAAGCGCGGCCGGGGCCCCAGACCGGAGGAAGTTTGTCCCGGCGCGGGGGGACGACGGTTGGTCCAGCTGCGGATACCCAGGCAGCCGCCCGGGGGCGGACAAGGAGCACCCCGCGGTAGCGGTGCCGGGGCGCACGGCGGCTGGGCTGCGGCGGCGGGGAGCTACTCTCGGCCAAAGGGCAACGGGGGGCGCGAGCAGCCGGGTCCGGTTCTTCCTGGCTTTGCGCTCCGAAGGCAGAGGGGGTCGTGTGTGTCCCCGCTGGCGGGAGCTCTCCAGCTGTTGCCACCCACAGTTTCCCCTGCCCCGGCCAACGTCGTTCTCTTCCACCCGGTGCCACTGCGGTGTCCGGGCTACGGAACGCGCTGGGACGCAGCGCAGGCTGGGTTGAAATTCACCTTTTGACCTGCGACCCTATGCGTCCTGCTGTGCCACTTACTGGGGAAGCAGTGTTTGCTTCCTCCCCAAGCTCGAGGATGGAGACGTCCTCTGCGATTCGGGCCTCTCTGCTGCACCTGTGAGGGCTTATACCTGTCCCCGTGTGTTGGGGTTTCTTTTCTGGCTTCCAACGTCCATTTGTGAAGACGCAGAGTCCCACGACTCTGCAGCGGAGGACAGCTGCTTGTCCCTGTCCGCAGCGGCCGGATTTAGGACCCTGGGCAGCCATTTGGAAATGATGTGTTCAGTCGAAAATGATTTAGTTCGAAGTGCCTCTAAAAATATTCTTTTTAGCGGATTAAGCTGGGCTGTGGGGCAAGGCAAGAGAGCATCCTGCTGCGAGTACAGTGAAAAAGCCAGTTTGGTTTTTAATTTGGAGAGATAGTGGGCGACTTTAACGCAATCTCTGGGCGCCAGACAGATGTTATGTGGTGCTCATAGCAACAGTAATTGGAGGTAAGAGTCGAAAAAAAAGATTGATTTTATGTTGGGAAATGTTGATTTGCAAACTAGTAAATTAATAACAGTAGTTAAAGAACTCAGGTACCCATTGTGTAATCCATGATTTCACCCATCACCATCATCTGCACTAAGGAGGATACATCCATTGCCACTAAGAGCCAGATGGCAAGCTACGAGAAATTATGGACTTCCTAAGTATTTTGGTTTTAATGTGATGAACTTTTACATTGTCCCATTCCTAAATCAGTCTTTAAGTATCTCAAGTAAAACAACTACGTTAGGAACAAAGAAAGAAAGAAAGAATCCAAGAAAATCCATACCTGAGCAATTTTATATACTACTACATACTACTGGAAATATTTCACTTTTTGGTTTTACCTTAGCCCTTAGATGCCTCCCTCAGTTGTGGAGAGGAAGTACAATCTGACTAAGATCTATTCTTAAAGTTTGTTCTTGTTCACAGCCAGCCGGTACCTGTCCTTCCCCTGTGATTAGTTTCATGCAGTAATAGCTCAAGAGGCTAGCTAGGAGAGACAGTGATTGTATCTGAATAAATTCACCAGAAGCTCACTGCAAAGTCTGTAATTTACTGAGGATGAGTTATTGGCAGCACTGCTATGCATAAAGTCATTATATGAAAATATTTTTCTATTAAAATATAATTAATTAATTCTATCATTAAACTGATGAAATAAAGAGTTCTGAAAAATTTCCTCCAAAAAAAAAAAAAAAAAAAGAGTCTCAAAAGACACAGTCTGATACTACTTATCTTCGTCCTGGTTGTAACTCTGATACTTTGGATGGGGCCATTAGTCTCTTTGAGCATCAGGTTTCCTCTGTGCTACCTAAGGAGTTTCGCTGAGATGATTCTGACACTGTGCAGCTTTAATTTGATTAATTAAAATTAGGACTCAGTCTCTGGTCACTGACTGGAAGCGTTTCCAGATCTCCCCAGTCTCCCAGCTTGTGCTGATGCCTTCCGCTGTGCTCAGAGGTCCCCTGCTGTTTTGGCCCCATCAGAACATTTCTCACACTCTGTCGCATCTTTCTCCTTGTTGGATAGCGTTCTTTGGGGAGCTGTATGTATTCTCATCTTTGTATTCTCAGTGCCTGACTACTCCCTGAGCACAGTAGAAAAATCACAAATTAATGTAAGTTCGTGTCAGTGAACTAAGGACTGCAGTAAGGTAAGCACTTAAAATATAGGGATGTAGCAGTGAACTGAGGTACAGTTTTCAGGTTCACAACAGTTTGGCCCTGGGAAGGATGGCAGGGAGAGCACAGGCCAGCAGTCATTAACCTTTCTTTTTCCCTACATGCTTGATGATTCCCATCAGTAACCATAGCTCACCAAGGCTGTGATTATTGACCAAGGGCGATTGTAGCAGCTGGGCAGAGGAGAGAATGGAAAGAAGATGTTTGACAAAACCTCCCGTGGACATCTCAGCAAACCTGAATATTAATCCATAATTTGAGAGCAAATTATTTTTGTAGCATCTTCACTAAGACCTCAGATTAACCTTGTGGAAGCCTCTGGGTGGCTACAGGCAGAGTAGTTTCCTATTCATTCGGGTCCCAGTCCTGGGTATTCTTCGTTTATTTATTGTGTGCCTACTATGTGTGAGATGCTACTGTGGGACTGGCATACACTGGTGAGCTAGACAGACATAATTCTGGTCTTTGTGGTCACTAGAGTCTACCTGGAGAGAAATCTAAACACACGCACACGCACACACACAAACCATTCATTCCTTAAGTATTTATTTATCACCTACTATATACAACATGCTATAGGAATGCCAGAACCAATTTTCCTGATTTTATGGCCCTTCAGAGTCTAGTGGGGAAAACAGATAATAAGTAAGGAATTAATTAATGAGTTCAACACGTAAGTATCAAGTGATAGCCTATGACAAGCACTGTTTTAAGCAATGTGGCAGAATTAATGAACAAAATACACTGTCTAATGGAGTTGACATGCTAATGAGAGAGGCACACACTATACACATACATGTATGTCATGGTCCCGTCTGGCAGGACCACGTGTTGTTGTGGAATGCTTGTCCTATATCCCTGGACAAGTGACGAACAAATTCATACGAACTGAAGGAATCTGGTGGAGAAAAAGGGATGTCAAGCCACTCTCTAAGTGAGAGAGTGCTAGGGCTTGCATGGCTGCTCTATCAGTAAGGGAAAGAGGGCCCGAGGGAGAGAGAGGGACAGAGAGGGACAGAGAGGGAGAGAGTGAGGATGAGAGAGGGCCAGGGAGAGGGTGAGAGAGAGCCAGCCTGCATGGCCACTCTCTCTCAGAGAGAGAGAGAGGGCCTGGACCCTTCGCCTGGACAGGTTTTTATTGACACTCTAGGTATATTACATCCAGGATAGTTCTCATTAACTATGCACAGGCTCTCTTTAGGTGGTTACCATAACAAAAGAAAGAAAGTTGCTAATTCCTTTAAGATAAAGGTCATTTGCAAATGTAAAGAGAAAAGAGGTTGAGCTGGTTACACCCAAACTTGAGAGGTGTAGCATAGATTTTAGGAAGTTACTTTAAAGATACTCAGTAAACATTTGTTTCCTCAATTCAGGGTGAGGGAATTTGTAGCAAAAGCAAGTCTCAAAGTGGCCTAGGTACAATGCAGGCCTGATTCCCCACGGGAGACCTATTCACGGATGTTCTCTGCGTGCCACGCGCATCTGTCTGCGTTCAGAACCAGAACTGAGCCACTAGATCACATCACACATGGATAGGTTCCCTATACATACACAACTGTAAGTGCTAGTGAGAAAAATAAGACTGCATCAAGGAAAGTAACGGGGGCTACTGTTTGAAATATGATAGTCAAGGAAGGCCCTCTGGTTTGATGACACTGCAGAAGAGACCTGAGGAGGCTTAGGAAGCAGACTTTGCAGATGTGCTCAGGAGGAAACCTCTGTGTACATCCTGAGACCATCAGAGAAATTGGCTTGGAGACTGCGCACAGAGGAGAGTCATAGAAATGGGATGTGAGAAGTTGATAGCTAGGGGCTAGAGGATGCAACTTATACAGAGCATTTTAGATTAGTTGAAAATGTGAGGTGCACACAAGACTAGAAACATGACATGACGATGGAGGATAATAGGGGAGGACCAATTTAGGCAGTGTTGGTCAAAGAAGGCTCACTGAAAAAGCAAAATTAAACAGTTCTGCTGTATTAGTGAGATCCTTAGGAAAAAAGTATACTGCATAGTGGGAAGAATACACGTAAAAGCAGTTCGGCATGTACAATTCACCTACCATCCGCTTAACACATCTATACCCAATGTGACTGAAAAAAATTACCAGGAAACAATAACTCCAACTATCTATCCTGAGGCAGAAATTAAACATAACAAGAAAATCTGCAGATCAGCTTGGTGCTTCTTTTTCCTAGGCTAAAACATCATATATTATACTTAGATTTTCAAAGATATAGTGAGCACTGTAATTTACGTATCACTATGCATAAATTTACTTATTGAGGCCAACAGGCAATAATATCACCTACAGTCATTTTCAGTCTAATATTTCCTATTAGACAGTGATGTAGAAAGTAGCACTTGAAAGTTACCCTTGTGGCAAAGAGAAGATGCCGATAAAGAGATTAGTGTGGAATCTTCAATTCCAGAATTTAAAATGTTCACAGCAATTCTTCCCTCCAGCAGAGGTTAGTTTGTCCAGATTTTAGTCTCTAAAATCAGAAGTGACCTTCAGTTAAACTCCAGGGATCAAAGCAGGGTACAATCTACGACACTTAAGCACCATCATGACGAAGAACGTGGGAGTACTTCATGATGTGCAAGACTTCATGGGTTTAGGCACTTTCTTAAGTCCGGTAGCTGCAACCCTACTTCACTTTCTATCTCAAGGTCAGGAAAAGGTAATAGAAGAAAATTCTTCAAAATTTTACTTCCGCTAGCATTTTCCTTTAACTTTAAGCAAAATGTCTTAAGTAATGGCTTATAAAGAAATAATACAAAACCAATTCTTGGAGAAAATGGATAATTAAAGTAATTTCTAGAGTAATTAATATTGTGTTATCTTAAATATTTGACACTTTGCTTATGGAATGATCAGTAGCTTATAATCTGCATTTGGTACTTATATAAAATAAGTTATTCATGTCCACAGTCATCCAACTTTTCTGTGAATTGAAGTCATTTGATAATTTGCATAAATGTAAATGGGATCTCGATTTTTTGGGCTCCAAAAATGTCCTAAATTGAAATATTCACTAAATAACTCTTGATGTGTTTCCCCTTTTAAAAAAATAAAACTTTGGTTCTTTAAAAATTCTGATCTAAAACCAACACTTTTATTTTGTAGATTTCAACCTTATGGAAAAGAAATAACATGAGACCAAAAATTGAATGCAAATGAAAATCCCATGGTGCCACACTTTTCATAGAATTTGTGATACATTAAAATTTTTCTCTCTTCCCTTTTCACTTTTCAAGACATGCAGAGCTCATTACTTTACGTATCTGCAAATTCAAGCCTTGGGCAGCCCATAGATTTTCTAATAAGCTGCATTCACCAGTTCCTATAAAATCTGTATTTGCCTGAAAATTGCTTTTGCTCACATTCCAAAAGACCTTGTTCTTCTCTCCTCTTTATATTTATATATAAGATGAAGAAAGTTTAAGGAAGAAGGAAAGTAAAAATTAAGCTAGTTCTTATGTTGTTTAAAGATGTACCCCGTGGTGATTGTGATGGGCAGGAAAGGGAAAGGGAATGATTATATTTGATGGCTCTTGTCCTAAAGCCTTCTCATGCCCACAGCCAGATATGTTTTAGTTCACAAACATTAAGTGCCTGCTTGCTTTCTCATGTTTTCTCTAGGAATCACTAAACATTAAAAGAAATTATTGACTTTTCTGTTTGTTTTTGCAAGTCAATATTTCAGTGTTTCCTTTTGCACTTCCAGAACATTTTCCAGGAGCCAGAATTCTGTCACTTTACCTTTTCCTTTCTTTGATAATGAAAAGTTGGAGAGAGATGGGCCCGAATTTCCAAAGAGTTTTGATTATTTTTTTAAAAAGATAGTTTCCATTTGATGAGAATCTTATACACAGTTTTGAAATCAAGAAATTTAATGATAGACCTTCCAGAAAAAGAAAAATAAATCTGGTGAATACCTTCTAATTGGTGTCAGCTGTCCAAGCCCTGAGATGGATTTGGTGTGGTCTGGGAATTTATGAAATTAATGCTTTTGCTTTTGGAGTGCTTTTTCAGGGATCACAGCTAGGGCTTAGCTTTTTAGTACAAAAAAAGGACCATTTAGTAAGTATTACCAAGTGAGAAGATGGATACTGGGTATTAGGGATTGTATTATAGGTGCAAAGCCAGTACCTCTCAGAGCTCTTTTTTTTTCAAGCCTTGATATCTTTCTATTCGGATATAATTTTCATTAGGTTAGAGAGGTAGAGCCCAGCACAGTGTTTGGCATATAGTTGGCACACGTAACGTTTGTTCACTGGTTGAATGAATGAATGAAATTAATTTTAGTTGGACCCAGGATCCTGAGATTCATTCTTAATCCAAAAAAAAAAAACCAAAACAAAACCCCAAAATACCTTTTAACCTTACAATAGTGCAAAAGCAATGGCTATCTTCAGTTATCACTTTGCCTTTGTGAGTGTGTAGTAGTAGACCCCTAAAAGTGGCAAGCCTTCCAGGGCCAAGAAAAGAGGTGAGATGCTGGTGCTGGCATTCGTAGCTCTGCTCCCATTGCTTGAATGCAGGCACTATCTTAAGTTGTTAATTAAACCAGGCAAATTAATGCCAGAATACAACCGAAAAGGTTAAAAAAAAAGGTGGGTGCAGCCCCAGCAGAATATTCCACCCTCCAACACACACACAAGCTACAGTGCCACATCTAATTTTTTTCCATATCCAAAAGTTATTTCCACCATTTGTTACTTTTTTTCTTTTTTCTTTTTTAAATTTTCTTATTGTTGTTCAATTATAGTTGTCCCAAATTTTCCCCTCCCTTGCTCGCCCCTGCCCCACCCACTCCTCCATCTTATTTTTTTAACCACAAATGGATGGCCGATAGAGCTACGTCCTCATAAACAAATTGAAGATCTACTTGGAAATCACTGTCTTTGCAAATGTGCGTGTGAGCTTAAAAAAGTCACATTGATCACATCAATGCGTTATGATTGAGTTTTACTAAGTAATATGCTAGCTGAATTTGAAGACTTGCCTAGTAAAAATAAATAAGGTAAAAGATGACTTGGAAAAAATTATGTTGAATTGAAAATTATTTTGCAGCTTCACTTAGTTACTTGTCTTGGACAGAAAACTAGGACATAAAATTTAAACTGGTGGTAATTTCCCTCTAGAAGCACTGTAGCTATTTCAAGTTCAACTGGTTCTGCTATTTTTGTTTACTTGCCGAGTGTGGTAATAGTTAAGACATTTCAGTATGAAATCTGTTTTTCTTTTCTGTCAAAGAATTATCTTTACCCTCCTCCCCCCTAAAAGATAGAATAATGGCAATCACAGGATTGCAATAAGATTTAAACCCCCAAGTTAAATGGGAAAAAAAAAAATCAAATCACAGCTGAATTTTGGAGAATACAGCCGAGAGACCGCTGAAAGTGATTTTTAAGGAATGTTGGAGAAGAGCAGTAATTGCTGATAGACAAATATTTTGGCTTCCAAAAAGATGAGAAAGTTGTTTTAGCAACAATCTACAATACTTAGCACCTTCATAACAAAGAACATGGGAGTGCTTCATGATGTAAAAGACTTCATGGATTTAGGCACTTTCTTAAGTCCAGCAGCTCCAATCTACCCGGCAGGAAAAGCTAAGGCATATTGAACCAGACAAGTCGGTGTTCATGGTGCCTGTCACAACTTAACCTCCGAAGTCGACATTTTTATAAGGAGAAGAAAGGGTAGGTAAGGGGTCTGGAGAAAAGGTTAATGAGATAAGAGTTGCAGTCTTGCAGCAGATTTTCCTAGCACTGCTTTATCTGCTGATCAACAATTCTTTATCTGCATCAGGGGTGTTCCCTCCCTGGAACACAAAGGAACCCCGAGGCCACAAAGGTTGAATTGCTGGTAGACCTCCTCCACATTCTTGTAGGTTATGCATTTCAGTTCCTGGAATAACATCTTTCCACCTGCATTAGTCGCTTAAGCCTATCAATTAAGGCTAAAATCGTTAACTCTTTAGTTCCCCTATCAATATTAATAGGAGAGTGGTATATTGGCACTTAGAAGAGAAAGTGGTGATTCCACAGAAACTACTTGGGATCTCTAAGAGTAGATCCTGTCAAAATTTAAGTATGTACCATAGCCATACTATACCCATGACATCACAACTCTCGCAGAAGCCTTGTGGAAAATGTGTAGGTGTGTGGAGGGGATGTTTGCACTCTTGGGCTTCAAGTGGTTGCAGCACTATGCCAAGGCAGTTCGGTTCTGTGTCTTATTCAACACTATTACCAAATATTTTGTGTGAGAGCAATAGAAGATTTTTATAAGTAACCTAGAACTAGAAGGAATAGCAAATAATTTGACCAACCATACCAATATTCTAAAATTATACCTAGCTTGAATGACAGTGTCAAAGAACAAAATTCAACCAGGTAAATTTAAAGATTTAATTGGCTTTATTAAGTGACTCATGAACCTGGCAGCATCCCATGTAGCAACTAGAAAGGCACACTAAGAGTTGTACAAAATGGACGGTTTTTATAGGCAGAATGAGGGTGACTAAGTTAAAGGAGTAGATTATGTTAGGCAGGGACGGCTTCCACTGAGGCAGGCAGATTTAACCAGGCAGATTATCTCACCAGTGTTGATCAGGAATTTCCAGATTGGTTGGTTGAAAGTTCCAGTCCTCGGAGAGGCTGAAACTGCAATTTGGTTAGTAAGTTTTTGTTTGGTGACATAGCTTAACAAAAATGCCACCATTTTGGCTTTCTTTTTTTTTTTTTTTGTAACATCAGGTTACAATAACAGAGGTAAAATTGAGTGGAAATGGATGTGGTCGTCATTCCTTCATTCACCAGGAAAGGGAACCAGCCCTGGCTATTCACTTCCCTTGTTTGTACTGCCCAGTGAACACAGCCCCACAGGTCTCCACTCAGGCACCTTGGAAACCTCAGATGGGCTCTAGACCTGGATGAGGCCTTCATGATCCAGCCTTAGGCTGGGGCAGGTACAGCTATGGCAAACTGGCTTTCCTCAGCCAGCCTGCCAGGACTTGAATGACAGCTTTTCCATTTACTAGTGCTGCAACTTCCAGTGTTCCTAGACTGTTTAAAATCTGTTTTCTTATTTGTAAAGTGGCAAATGATAAAAATAGGACAGACCTCCTAGAATGTTAGCTTTAAATAAGTTAAATGGTATAAAGTACTTAGAATTGGCTTGACATAGTGACCACTCAACAATGAAAATTATTTCTTGAGTCCTGGAAGTCATGTACTCCCACCCCACTACCAGAGGGCAGGAACAGATGAAGCTTGTTGCCTTCAGACGGTACTAAGAGGCAGGGAACTGTTTCTTTAATATTCTCTAGAAGCAGGAAGCATTTGGAGATGTCTGGAGGTCAAAACAAAAAGTTTCCTGTACGTGCACATGCCCAATTTGCCAACCTCTTTTTCTCCGGATTACTTCTGTCTTGGTGCTCCAATAATGCTTTTTTTTTTTTCCTTCATAATTCTAGGAGAGCACTTACTACAGAAGATTGAATTTTTCTTTTACATTGCTGTCACCCTAACACCATAAGTTACTTATGCTCATTTTGGTGTTCCCTTTGCCTATCAGAGTGCCTGAGATTTAAGTGCTCAAATGTGTGCTGAATATATTAGTGTTTTGTCTTCAAATATTGCATTATTTCAGGGTGAAAACTAGGGAAGTGAGCAGAAGATACAAGATGACAGATTCTTATTTAAGAAAAATATTCCCTACTTTTATTCTTTTCAAAATTAGAATGAGTGCCATCTGGGAATTAGTGAATATCCTATTCCTGGATTACTGGGAACAGGCAAAAGTTGAATGACAAATTGGGAAAGTTGTTATGGGTAGACTTTAATATCCAGTAATTGTTTAGGACTAGGATTAGAATTTATGTAAATTTTAGTGTTTATATTCCATTTATATGCAGATATCAAAAGTGTACTACTAAATAGTTACTGGGGAAAATATAACCAAGAGTGACTTTTTGATCCTTTTTAGTGCTGTTCAATTATAAAGCATCAGGAGATGCTGAAATAGACACAGGTGCGCCAGGCAGGGATGTGAGCTTTCGGAGGCAGCTGCCTGGGGTCAAATCCTGCTTACACCTGCCTCTTACTAGTTATTTAACTTTGACCTGTTACTATCTTCTTTGTACTTTTGTTTTCAGCTGCAAAACTGAATGTAATAATGGTCTGTACTTCTTAAGGTTGCTATAAAAATTAACTAAGAAAACATATGCAAGCGCTTAGGAACACTGCCAGGACCACAGTAAGTTCTCAGTAATGAGTGATTATCCTCCACTCTTCTCCCCAGAGCATGCACTTTCCCCAGTGCAATAAATGGAAAGTGCAATAGACAGACATGGATTTGAATTGCAGTTCTGCCACTTACTATCTATGGAAGCTTAGAATATTGCTAAATCTCTCCAAATTTTATTTCTTTCATTCTTATTATGGGAATAAAGACACCCACTTTGCATGGTGATGCATTCCTTTAATTCTTCCTTCAATTAGCCAGTCATGGAAAAGTGAATGAAAATCTACTATGTGCAAGGTCCCAAATCCAGGGCTAAGGGTACAGCTTGCAGTCGAGGGAAGATAGGCATTAAACAGATAATTTATGATAAACATAGTTAGAGTATTTTAGCAACAGCTCACACATAATGAGCATATACTTCATGCCAGGCATTGTGCTTAGCACGTTTTATGTTTCATTTCAATTAGTCCTCACAACAAGCCTCTGAAGCAGATGCCATTAGTATTTTGAAGATGCAGGAATTGAGGCAGAAAGAGGGTAAATAAAGCAATTAGAGCTGAGGTTGGTTAATTCTTGAGGCCTTGGGCTTAATCACCATACTACACTGCATAGATCAAGTGCATAGGTGTGTAACAGAGTCTGTAATAAGCCTTGAAGAACTTGAACTTGAAAGGGGAAACAGACACAGAAGTGCTTGCAAAGGCTTCAAAGAACAGGCAGACAGGTAGGAAACACACCAGGACAGCCCGCTGCCAAGGACGAAAGGGAAGGAAGTTTTTATAATGCTTATAAAAGGAATGTATATAGTAAAGATTAAGTGATGAATTTGAAAAACCTAGTAGAATTATTAGAAAATAGGAGTTTAATAAATGGTTGTGCTTATTATTCACGGCAGTTATTAATTTCTTAGTACTAAAAGTCAAAATGCCCATAGATAGAATTATAAGAAAGTACCAGCACTATTTTTTCTTTCTTCCCATGCTGTGCCAGTGACTCAAGGGGTAATGACTGTGACATTCAGATTTCAATGATCTGTAATGCACAGGCAGAACTCCTTCACAGACCAGGACTTTTGACAGGCTCACATAGGGAGTGAAAAAGTGATAATATGTTGTGCCCCAAGCCCCCTTTCCCTACAGTATTTGCATTCAATTAGCATAAGTGAGAGGGATTTGGGAATGTAGCAGAACCTGAATGTCAAGTATGAAAAGAAATTTGTGACTTCTTTTTTTAAAATTTTTATTTATTGATTTTTGAGAGCAAGAGGGGGAGAGAGAGAGAGAGAAACATTGGTTTGTTCTACTTATTGATACATTCATTGATTGATTCTTTTATATGCCCTGACCGAGGATCGAACCAACAATCTTGGACGGTGCTGTAACCAACTGAGCAACCTAGCCAGGGCCTGTGACTTCTATTTTTACTTCAAGACTAGGACTAAATGTCCTGAAGGGCATAATCGCTCTCTGTCTACCCATTAAAATGCCTTGAGGTGTTTTCAAATAGATTTCAATGGACCAAGTAAAGTAATTCCATGTTTCTCTAGCATTGAATGTAGAAGAGACGTTCCACTTAAGTAAAACTTACAGATAATTAAAGCTTACTCCTTTAAGCCAAAAGTTATTAATTTTAAAACATTTAACCTAAAAATAGAAGATTCATTTCCTTTTTGGTGCAGCATATTTTCTATAGAAAACGGGGCTTTGTAAAGGAACAGTGGACATTAAAACAACCAAGGCAGTGAGACTTAACACACTTCGCTAAAGGAATGTTGAGATACTTGTTTTGGTTGCTGAGAGGGAAATTTGCATCCCTCCAACTCCTCAGACCTATTTCAGTTAGCTGAGGTTGACAGATAGATAGATGCCTTGGATAAACGAGGTATTCTCTGACCATGCAGATACTCATTTCTCTGACATCACACTTTTCTAAGGATTTCCAATTTGGTATCCAAATTAGAACTGGGAATAGCAAAATGTTAAGACTGGGTGTATATATCAACTGAATGTTTGTGTCTCACCACCTTCCCTTCCAAAATCCATATGCTGAAGCGTAAGTGCCAAAGTGATAGAATTTGGAGGTGGGGCCTTGGGATAAGGTCAAGAGGGTGGGCCCTTGGGATGAGACTGATGTTCTTACACAAAAAGGAAACCAGAACGAGCTCTCTGCCCATCATTTCAAGACACTTCCAGAAAGCTGGAGTCTGCAATTCAGGACAAGGATTTTCCCCAGAAGCTCAATCTACTGGCCCCTTAATCTTGGACTTCCCAGCTTCTAGAACTGTGAGAAATAAATGTCTGTTTTTCAAGCCACTTAGTCTATGGTATTTGTCATAGCAATCATCGCCTGTTGTTGGCCTTTGCAATCCGGTATCTTAAGCAGTTGAACAAATTAGCCACAAACAAGATTAGTTGTACACAGATACAAGGTATGCCTAATTTCCTGCTCAGTTTCGTTCTCCCGGCGGAAGGCCACTCCTGTGTTTACAAATGTCCGTCTTATATATACTAACAAGTTTTCAAAGCCTCTTTACTTGGATCATTCTCCATTATTTTCAGAGTTTTAAAAGAAAATACATTTCTTTTTTTTTCTTACAACTTTTTCCTGACATTTTTTCAAGATGAGATGTTGTTTTTGTCAATTACCATGTAAAACACCTGTAACTGGTTGTTTTATATTCAGATAGTATTTTACTGGCGAAGTCTTGATGTAGCACTCTTCTAATCTTGCCTTGTCTTTTTTTAATCATTTGTAGTGGTGGCCCTAGGGTTGAGACTATATATGTTGAATGTATCACAGTGTTCTTTCAAATTATGTGATTTATATCCAGTAGTAACTTCCATTTGCTTTTTCTCCTTGTTTGCACTATTGTTGTACCCAGTCAGTAAACCCATAATTCATTGCTGTTAATTTTGCTTTTAACCAGAGGTCATGGGCTGTAGCCCCCCAGGCCAAATCCATCCTTGAGCTGAGACTCTTTTCCACATTTTTATTTTTTTTTTAAGATTTTATTTATTTATTTATTTTTAGAGAGAAGGTAAGGGAGGGAGAAAGAGAGGGAGAGAAACATCAGGGTGTGATTGCCTCTCTCATGCCTCAGACTAGGGGCCGGGCCTGCAACCCAGGCATGGGTCCTGCTTGGGAATTGAACCAGCAACCCTTTGGTTCCCAGACCCGCACTCAATCCACCGAGCTACACCAGCCAGGGCTGCTTTCCACCTTTTTAAATGGTTGAAAAACTGAAAAGAAGAAGACTATTTTGTGATCCATAAAAATGACGTTAAATTCAAATTTCAGTGTCCGTAAGTGAAGTTGAATTGGAACACAGCTATGCTCAGTTACACGTCGTCTGGGGCTTATTTTGTGCTGCGGCCGTGGAGCTGAGGAGCCACGACAGAGACCATTTGTTCTGTGAAGCTTAAACTCTTCGCTGACTCTTACAGAAAATGCTTACTGACCTCATTCAAACATGAGAAGAGAAAATGTCTTTTCTGTTTACCCTTAATTTAACCATTTGAGGAGCTGCGTGATCAGCTTTCAGTCTTCCCTGGGTACCTATGTCCCAGATGGTGCTCTGCCTCTGCCCTCCTCCTTCCCCCAGGAGGAGGCATTGCTTATTACTTGGTACTTACTAGCCTGGTGGTGGGGAACAAAAGGGCTTCTCTGCTGTCCTGCTCCAGCCTCAGTCTCAGGAAGGCACTGTGTCTGGGACACAAGGATGGGGCTTTCTCCATGATCCTGCCTCTCTTTGGTCCACTAGACTAACCTCTGCCCCCGTGGCTGGAGCGTCTTGAGTGGGACAGTTTCCTGCCCAGTGGCAAGGGACCTCTAAAAATATTGGTACAGGATCCTGGAAATGGGTCTGTTTTCTGCTTTTCCCTTCCCTCCCCTTGGGGTAAAGGGTTTTACTTTCTCCCAGTTGTAATGAGTCTTCACCTCTAGTCTTCATCCTGATCTGTTCTTTCTCATGAGCTCCCAGTGAAAGTGTGTGGAAGAAATCCTGTAAAAACTACTCCCAGAGATTCTATACTCTCACGCTAGCTCACATTTGGACTTTCATTAATTTGTCTGAAATTTTTGCTGAATTCATACCAGCTTACGTGGCACCTCATGTCTCTTCTGCCCAAGCTCTGCCACCTGCTCACTTCCCTCTCTGCTTTAACGGGTTTCTATACCCCTTATTATTACTGTTTTGCGACATTAACTTCTCCTGTGTGAGCTAATTCACACTACCCTAGTTGAGTAAGATATTTTGTTCCCAGTTGGGAAGACAGACTTTGAAAGCATTTTTGCAGCCTGGCTAATTTTTGCTACTTATTTGCACATCTGAGCAACTGTTTGGTCAGGGAAACTGTCTTTATGTTGTTGCTCATATTTCAAATTAAATTCCAATTCAGAGACTAATTTGAGTGAGTCTGTAATACGGCAGGCTAAGTTAACAGAACCTCTCTCATTACAAACATCAAGATGAGCTAGATAAGATTTAACAATTTAAAAAAATTATCTATAGTTTCAGATTGTAAATGAAAAGTGTAATCGCCAGATGCCAGAAATGAAAAGGGAAGTGAAGACCGGAATGGTGATGGTATTGAGCAGACCCCTTGTAGAAGTGGAAGGAGGGGGATCAGAAGGATGTCGAATGGCCTCAGACTTAGAAATAAGCCCATGGCTGGGGGCTGGGCAGGAACAGGGGGTGGGATCTGCATTATCACCCCACCCTAAGCTGCATTGTGTAGCTTGGAGTCTGACTCTATGCCAGAGTTGGTTCAGGAAAGCTTCTCTCAAGAAACTTATGTAAAATGAATCCTAAGCTAGGACAAACTAAAGGAAGTAAAATGAAAAGACAGCACCCTTCAGAAACATCTAGCTACATTGGTTTCTCATAGAATGTACAATCCCTGACAAAGGCATGCTCACAATTACACATCAGAAACAGAAACAGGTAGAACGTTGAAGTGCTCACAGCAAACTAGAGTCTAAATAAGCCCTGCATTTCTGGCAGAGGGGAGAGAAATTCAAAAAGAAGAGGGTATGACTGAAAAGCTAAATCTTGACACAGAAGACATCAGAAAGAGACTATAAAATAAGCATATTTATAATTATTAAAAATATATTTCAAGAGAATAGAAACTATAAGACCATGACACAAAAAATGGGTAAAATTTTAAAAGATTATTGAAAAATATGGGGAAAGAATACTAAAAGAAGATTTTTTTTACAACCAAGGTCTATATGTTAACTATGTTCTCTTCTATATAATTTATTGTTTCAGATCTTATATTTAGGTTTTTGATCCATTTTGAATTAATTTTTATACATGGGGACAAACTGTAATCTCGTTTTACACTTTTGCATGTGGCTTTCCAATTTTCCCAGCACCATTTATTTGGAGAGGCTTTCTTTTCTCCATTTTTGCTCCCTTGTAAAAAATTATTTGCCCATACACATGTGTTTATATTTCTGGGCTCTCAATTCTGCTCCATGGGTCTCTGTGTGTATTTTTCTGACAATACCATGCTGTTTTGATTATTGTAGCTCTGTAATATAATTTGAAGTCAGTTAAACTGATTCCTACAGTTTTGTTCTATTTGTGCTTTGGATATTCAGAGTCTTTTGTGGTTCCATACAAAACTAATGATTCTTATTCTATTTTTTAAAAAATAACATTGGGCTTTAATTAAGAATAGTTACCCTATGACCCAGCAATCCTTCTTCTGGGTTTCTGCCTGAAAAATGTGAAGACATGTATTCACAAAAATATATGTATCCCAGTGTTCATTGCAACATCATGGTGGCCAAGACATGAGATAACCAAGGTATCCTTTGATAAATGATTGGGTAAAGAAGATGTAGAGCCCTGGCTCAGTGGATTAAGTGTCGGCCTGCGAACCAAAGTGTTGCTGGTTTGATTTCCCATCAGGGCACATGCTTGGGTTGCAGGCCAGGTCCCCAAGGGGAGTGCGTGAGAGGCAATCACACATTGATATTTCTCTTACTCTCTTTCTCCCTCCCTTCCCCTCTCTCTAAAAATAAATAAATAAAATACTTAAAAAAAGAAAATATACCTTTAAAATTAAAAAAAAAAAGTGGTACATATACACAGTGGAATACTACCCAGCCATAAAAAAAAGAGGAAACACTGCCATTTGTGACGGCATCATGGAGGGACCTTGAGAATACTAAGCTAACTGAAATAAGTCAGTCAGAAACAGCTAAGAACCATATGATTTCACTCATATGTGGGATATAAAACTGAGATTCATAGAGACAAACAGTATGGTGGTTACCAGGGGGAAAGGCATGGGATTGGGTAGTAAAGGGTAAAAGGGGCCAAAGATATGGTGACGGAAAATAATTTCATTTTGGGTGCTGGGCACACAATGCAATGTACAAGTTATGTATCATAGAAATGTACACTTGAAACCTATGTGATCCTATTATTAGCCAAAATTGCCTCAATAAATTTAATAAAAAATAAATAAAAGATGTTTTTAAATATAGAAAGACATTAAATTATATTAACATTTTGAAAAACTTAAAAACTTCTATTTATAAACCATTACATACAGGAAAAAAATTACTTAAATAACCCCATTTTCACTTTATCTGATGCTATAGGCTTACACTAGAAATGACTGTCGAACCTGAAAGGAACCTGGTGTGGGTTACATATTAAAATATCCAGTAATGGGCATGAGGCTTACGTTTGGCTTTGATTTTTTTGAGATATTAATCTGATGATGCCATTCAGTACATTAAACTCTTCAATGGCTTCCCATTGTCCAACATTCTTAATATAGCTGGCCTTTTGGGTTTTCTAGAGTGGGATTCTGGAATTTTCTTTCTCAGCCTCCCTCTCTACCACCCTGTATGGCCAGTGCTTTACAATTCTTTCCATTTACAAACAGGCCGTCCTAAATGTGCTGTGTCCTTTGCCTGGGATGTTTTTTCCTCAAATAATGACACATCCTGAACTTTATCTGTTCTGTGCCCAAACGTTACCTCCGCAGAAGTGTTATCCAGCACATTTAAACAGTCTATTTCCCCTATTTCCATCATTTTCTATTCTTTTTCCCCGATTTTTAAAAATTAATTAATGAAGTTTTTATTAAATTTATTGGGGGTGACATTGGTTAATAAGATCATATAGGTCCAGATTTGTTTTTGTAGCTTTTTTATAAACTAACCATTTACTCAATGTTTATTTGTGTAGGGTCCTTCCCCTTTACTCCTTATGTTGAAATGCCTGGAATACAGCCTTGATCACTGCAGGTGCTCAGTAAATATTCGTTGACTGAACCAGTAAACTCAGGGTCTTGGCAGTGTTGTTCCTTTTGTGGGGAAGACCTTCACCTCCTCTTCCTCCCTTTTTCTGGCAAACTCCTTTTCCTGGCAAGACTTTTCCTGGCAAAAGTCTTCTTAACATTCAGGTTTCTAATTTTTCCAGAAATCTTTCCTTGTTGCCTTGGCCTAGGTTAGATCCTTCTGTTTCATGCTTCTGTAGCACCTTATGATGACCTTTTTAAAATTCATTCAATTGTTTACTACACAAATATTTACTGAGTGTGTACCCCTGTGCCAACCCCTGTTCTAGGCCCTTAGGATGCAATAGTGCACACAACAGGCGTAATCTCAATTTTCCCGAAGTTTCTGTTCTAGTGGGGTGGAGGCAGAGGGCAGACAGAAGTAAACAAACAAGTACCTAGTACTTCATATAATTATAAATAGTGTAAGAAAACTTGAAGCAGCACTCTGGGATGTGAGAGCCATGGAAATAAGCGATGACTCTCTTACGTGGAGGACCACGTGTTAGATATTCTAAAAGAGGAACTGTGAGGAAATGAAGGGTTGGCCCTGATGATAACTGGGGAAAAGTGGCCCAGAGGAAGCAGCAAGTGTAAACGCCAGACTCAATAATGCTCTTAAAGTGTTGTAGGAACAAGAATGAGCCCAGTGGCTGGAGCAGAGTGAACAAGGAAAATGGTAGGTAGTAACTGATAAAGTCCAAGACAGACTTTTTGAAAGCTTGTTCTTTGACAAGCTATGCCATTTTAATTCTTACAGTTACCACTGGGATAAGCAGGGGGAGAGGGGAAGGGGCAAGTTTTAGGCTAAGGCAGGATGGTCCCAGGAAGCCCAGGTCCTGAAGGTACAGCCCCATGAACAACTAACCGTGAGGTGGCGCCAGGCTTCCAGGAGTGCGGTCCGGGGCTGGAGCTGGGTCCATTCCTTGCCACCTCGGTAGAAGGTCAGCACCTAGCTCTTTTCTGCACTGCTGGGGTGGTCCGGCAGGGAGGGCTCCAAACAGTGAGGTCACCATGCAAAAGTCATGAGTAATCTGCCTCCAGAAGTTTTGGCTGTGGCTGCTGAGGGCCACCTTGGGGCCTCTTGAAAGACGGGGAGGACGTTTTCATGGAACTGAACAGAGCACTCAAGGTAGGCCACTGCTGGATGAGGCTGGGCTTCCTCTTTTAGGGACTTTGGCTTTTATGCTAAGATACCAAAGCCACAAGAGGAATTTTATTTTTTTGTATTTTTTATTTTTT
>VMDR010015160.1:0-22658 GCA_007922815.1 Macrotus californicus | reverse complement strand
ACACACACACACACACACACACACACACACACACACACACGGAATATTCAAGCTGAAATTAAACCTAATAACCAACACTCTTAATGAAAATATTGATTTTCTCTTCAGTAGGTCAGTGATTTTTTTCCTTATATTTTTCTTTTTAAAAGTCAAATTCTGTTGCTCAAAAGATGCAGATTTCATATCCTTTGTTTAAATCGGGCATCAAATATGAGTCAATGCAAATTTCAGTACACACCTTGGAATCTAAGGATTCATCCTGGCTGCCTTCTTCATCTGCAAAGAAATTTTAAGACAATTTAGTCATCTCTCCTTTTGGAAATCACAGGTATTGTTAAAAGAATGCATTTAATAAGTACAATAAATAATATTCAGACACTGAATAAATACATCTAGAATGATCTAAAACTGGTTGTACTCAGCAACTGTTCAGAAAGGATTAAGTGAAAAGATAAAAATGGGCTGGGGTGGTAGTTTCTCCTCTGTTTCCAGGAAAGACATTAGCTTTACCTGTTACCCAAGTAGGAAGACCAACAACCCCTACACCAAGACCAGATGCTTCAGATACCATCCAATTCTTCAGCATATACTTAGTCTACTACTGAGAATGAGTTACTAAATTTATAAAAATAAATCTCTGATTTTGTGGTTCGGAATCCTACCTATTCTTCTGCTCAGAATCTGTTAGTGCTGATTAGCACTTTATTGTTCACTAAGACTATGAAAGACAGACACTAAGAATTATTATTATAATTTGACAGCAAAGTTGCTGGACTGAGATATTTAAGGTGTGCTATTTTACTGAAGAGATAACCAGATACAGGTAAAAAAGTAGCATCATACCATCATGTATTCATTCACAAAAGATCTATTTAGTTAGCTTATATTAAACAATGAATCCAGACACTAATTACACCTTTCTTCCAAAAGCATATCTGCTGTCACGGTTTTGTCTGATTATATTAATTTTCCTTCTATTATTCTATCTGTGTTTTCCTGCTATTACTTCTGTTCTGGACCCTTGCTATTCTTTTTCTTGTTCTTATATAAACATACTCAACAACCCAATGTCCACATGCAAATGTTTGCTTTTTGTGTTCCTGGCCAGTTAGAAACAGTCAGATGATCTCTAAGTTTCCTTCTTACTTTTAAAATTACCAAATTTTAGATAGGAGTGAGCTTCAGCTTTGTCTGTTCCACGAGTTACGTGAAAGATTAACCAGCAGACAAAATGTTATTAAAACCGTGTGATTTTTACTAGAAAATTTGGTGTTAAAGATAAACGTCATTTATCTTTACTTCATATGGTCATATCCTGAATATTGTTTGTAACTCTCCAAAGTATAACATGTTTTGGAGTTTGTATTACCATAATACTTTTAAGAGTATAACCAACTCAAAATTATGTGCAAAGCACACAGAGCTCTTTCTTTTGAATATTTGAAAAAACGTCTACTAGTGAGGTTTTGTCATATACAAAAGCGCTGCCAATTGAAAGAAACTTAAATTGTAGCCACTTTCACATTCTTTATTTTTAGATTACCTTCCAAATATGTTTTATTTCTGGTGGGTGTGGAAGAGGAGGGTATAGCATATATTAATCCATAGTGCCCACACATTTAGGTAGTGATGTCAATTAATAATCATCCTTCAAGCTAACTTCTTCACAAGTATCACCCAAAGCCCAAGTTCTAACATATGGTTCAAATTTCATTCTCAAAAAATCTTTGGATAAAGGGTAAAATAGTCATCTCTATTACATATTGAAGTTGTATGTGTGCATGTATTTAATTAGTCACAAACATTAACTAGTTAATCTATCAAAAGCAGACATTAAACATGCAAATGTACATGGTATATCCCACTACTGAAACTTGAAGATTATTTGAAACTCTTAGGTCACTAAATCATTACATTTAGTTCCCTGTCACAACAGGTTACATATGTAGCTAATCAGTAAATAATATAGATACCTCTAAATAAATCTTAAGACATGTCCATTTCAGACACTATAAGCTGTTAGACATTAACGTGTTTTTGAACTCCAAGAGACATGGGAACTTCTGACATCAGGGTTATTTCATGTGAATTGCATCATGCTTCTCTCTCTCTCTTCTCTCTTCACAAAGTAGGAATAGATACTAAAATTACTGGTAAATAAGAGATTTCTTCCTCATTTACTAAAGCAGGAGAAGCTACTCCAGATGGTAGTCTTAAAGCATAAGCTATTTTCTCTTTCAAACTGATACATACATTCACATAACACATTTAAAGAAGTTGCTTATAATCTAGAAACTTCTGCTCCGTAGAAGTCAGTAAGGACTAAAGACACTGAAGTTATACATACAGAAGAAAATAGTAATGCTTTCATCAGAACACAGACATCAAGCAACAAGAAAAATGCAAACGGAGTTATGGATTTCTCACTCCACAGCATTATATCCAAAATATAATGCTTTGCATTACTTTAGTAAATGTATACTTTCCTTTGAAAAATATCAATTTTAATTTTAATTTTATCAGATAACAAAACTGCAAATCACCAGGGATATTCTCTCAGGAAAAAGTAATTCTTACAAATTCATTTTCTAACTCGTCATGTAAATCACACTGATACACCTTCAAACAAAGAAAGCCTTAAGAGTTTGGTGCAAAGAGAAATCCTGTCTTCTGCTTTGACATTGAATCTGGGCAGATTCTAGAGTACCCCTGATTCTTAATTACTTCAAATCCGAGGCCTGCAGAGCTGGGTTCAAAACCTGGCTTCATTGTGTATTAATTTTATACATGTGGTTCAGTATCACAAACTTGCTCAGCCTCCTTTTCCTCAGTGGGTCAAAAGGAATAATACCATCTACCCTGTTGACTCACAATGTTTCGAGCAACAAAAGAACAATGAAATTAAACATTCTCTGCAAGCTGAAATCTACTCTTTGAATATATGGTATTAACATAATTATTTCTTGAAACACCTAGCAGTGGACCTAGTTTAAAAGACTCTGCAACATTGTTTGGCACAAAGAGAAAAAAGTAAACGATTTGCCTGTTCCTCTCCAAAATAAGAAAATATGTATTTCTACGTGAGAAATGTTACAGTATTTCGCACAATTATCTTGAGAAAATGAAGGAGAAATATCTTTCTAAAAATCTCCTTTAAATTTATTTATTCACACAGAAAGCATTTCCGATAAAAGTATCATTTTTCACATGCCTCTAAATCAAGATATTAGATAATAGCTATTAAATAGTGATAGGATCACAATTCTCTTTGTTGGCTGATCATCATATTCTACCTGCTAATACATACAACTTACTCTGGGTAACCATTCACATTCAAACTTTAAGTCAGCACAAAAGTATAATTCAAACCCAGATTTTTCAATAGGAGCAAATCTTTAAATCTAAACTAAAAATGAGGCTGATATCCCACATAAATAAGCAACTTAACGAATAAAAAAGTCAACTGAAAATCCACATACTCAATTTATAAGACTTCATCTCACGTAAGTGTTTCATGGTGTTTGCACTACATGTGGGCACAGTACTGCCTTCGGTATCTGTCACTCTACATACATGTGTTATTATTTAGCTCTGGCTAAGTCAGGTTTTTGCCTCCACCAGAGAAATGTGTTGGCACAATTTAACTATGATGGAAATCACAGCAGACACTTCTTGAACCTAGTCCTCTGCTTACATCAACACAACCCAAAGATTTCACACTTCAGTATTAAGAGTCTTCCATCATAACATACTAAGAATCCCAACTGTTGATTAAATGACTTGAAGTATCATCTCCATGGATATGAAGCTCTAAGCATATAAAATCTAGTCAAAGGAAGATGCACAAAAATGTTCGTATGCTTTAACATTCTTTATATGTTGCAAACTGAATCCAGAGGGCTATCTATATCATATTCCTTAACTAGGAGTTCTCAGAGTTTGTGTAAAGATTCACCTGGGACGCTTGTTAAACTACAGACACCCTAACCTGTTCCAGACATAAAACTGCATTTTTAACAAATCTCCAAGAGCAAGTCTGATGCAGGCGGTCCATGGTCCATCAAGTACCTTACCTTCTACACTCAACAGTTTCCTTTCATACTTTCTTTGATCAAATAACTGCTAGCAGTGCTTCAAGAACTATGTCAAGTTTTAAAGATCTGGTCACGAGCGCGAACTACAACTGAAAGGGGTGGCGGGGAGCTGACCTTAGACCCTGATGCTGGCTGTGAAGTAACGAGCATATGCTTGTGCTTTTAAAATGGTATCTCAAACCACATTATGGACCAGAATTTTAGGGTCAGACCTCTTATTTTAGAAGCAGAATGACGTTATGGCATTGACTTACAACTAGGACAGATAATTTGGGGATTCAAATAACCATCTGGGAAATTTTCTGTTAAAAAAAAAAAAGTTGACATTTATACCATGCCTTGTTCCAAAAAAATTTAAAGTCACAGAACAGCTGTCTTGTTAACAAAAAGTGATAAAAATTCAAAAGCTTTACTGTACCAATTGTTTCTTTACCAACACTTAGAAAAAACACTAAGTGCTTCTTTTACTAACAATCTCAAAATAGAAATTTTCAAATGTAGGCAGGTTCAAGTATTCAAAAAAAATTATTTTTAGAACCAGAGTATAAATCAGCTAATGCAACGATCAATTCAAAAGCACGTGAATTTCTATAGCTACAAAAAGGTTAAAACTAGTGGCTATCCTTTTAAAATTTAGGGAGTCCATGATTTTCTCACAAATCATAAAATTAAATGCCAACACACATAAGGCAACTCAAGACACACCGTGACAGGGGTAAAAGCCCCTTTCTTAAGGAAGACTTCTTCAAAAGGGGGAGGGAGTAGACACAATCACATCAAAGGTGTTCATTATTAATTTGACAAAGAGACTGAGGAACCACTCAGGTGCTAAGCAAACCACTGTCAACATCCCGGTTTTCATGGACCTGACTGCCTAGTGACAGCCCCAGAAGTGTCAGTTACCCAATTTTACAAATCCCCAATCCAGAGTTTCAGACCCAACGCAGCACATAATCTACATGAGAGCAGAGGAAGCTGCAGTAGGGCTCCTGTGTCACCGTGAGTCTAAACCAGCTGTGGGATTCACTCCCAACGAGTCGATTCCTCATTCGTGAGGAGTCGTGCAAAGTTTGTTAAGTGAGAAGAGGTGTGGGCACGGTGACCGCCCCTTCTTTTCCTCCCCTCTCTAGTTCCCTAAACACCCCCTCCAGCTCAGGCCAATCGAAGCCCAAGGAATGACAGCGAGTGAAAGTTGGTGCTAGCTGTGACCAGACAAGAGTGGAGTCTCCAGCTTGAGCCCCCAAGGCCCTACCCTGGGTGGAGGCCGGAGGGGGCGGTGGCTCCCGACCTCCAGTACGAGGGGGCGGATACTGACCCGAGTTCGACGAGGCCGTGCCCAGCAGCACCGCACAGAGCAGCAGCGTCAGCCTGACCTGGACCCGCATCCTGCTCTCGGGGCCGCTGCCACCGCCTGGAGCTGCCGCTTTCGCCTCTGCCACCACCGACTCAGCCACCACCGCCTAACCGCTGCTCTTCCTGCTCTAGTCTCCTTCCTCCGCCCCTTCCCAGGCCTCCCTGCCATGGAGCGTAGCCTATCCCCGTCTGCCGCTACGGGATCCTCGCCCAATCGCCGCGGTACTCCCGCCCACCTCAGTGCCCCGCCCTCAAGGTCATGCATTGGCCAATCATTTTGCGAGGCTTCCACACTGGCTCTCTCGGTTGGACCACGGCGTCACCGACATGGCCCTAGTTAATTGGTAGCTTCTGGGTTCAACCATCCCGGAATCAGAGCGTGAAGCCAGGACTGGGAAGTCACCTAAGACTACAAGTCCCACAATGCACTCCATGGACTTCTCTCGTGGTGTGCTCTTGGGAAGCTTAGACCATACCATAGTGGAGTATGCTTTAAAAGTGCAGGTGGCTGTTTAAAAGAACTTAGGTAACACCTGGGCTGAAAACTAAACTGAAGGCCTTGAACCTCCGGGCTTTTAAAATTTTTTTTTTTGTGTGGGTGTGTGGGGGGCAAAATAAATATCAAAAAACAAACATTGTAAGATTAACAGTTTGTAATGTGTTAAGCTCTTTCTCTTTTGTTTAGAAAACTTGAATTGGAATAATAATATCAGCGAGGAAAAAACACAACTGGTAGAACGAATTCGAGATGTTTTTTTTAAACTTGGATGAAAAAGTACCATATATTTGGAAATCGGGATGGAACTCACAACCGGTCCTCCTTTCCCTGACAAAACAAAAGGAAATAAACCCTACCCATTGCAGATCATTTCAATGCTAGTTTTCAGTTTTATGAGGGCCATCAGATAATAATCATCTAGAAAAACGTGCCAACAGCCTGTGCAAGCCCTTTCAAACACTTGCCCTCATCTGTCTCCTTTTGTAAGTTACATTGTTCTCTTCTTTATTGAGTAGGTTCAGGAGTTTAGGTTGATGTTTATGGAAAAGAGGTGACAGTGAGTGCACTGCAGAAACAGAAATAGTCTTGTGTATTAAGTACGAAATCCAGGCATGCTCCCACTGGGTAGCAGGGTGGTAGCTTGGTGTTGCTGCTCCTTCATCAGATTCTGTCATTCTGCTTTTCCTAGGATCTATCCACAGCTCTTAGGCCTGGAACCTAGACAGTCTGAGTTCGGGGTTTTGGAAAAGTCACACTCACCACATATTTTGATACCTCTGGGCATTTATCTTCCATTTTCTTTGACAGAGAGTCCTCTGTTCCATATTCACATTGAAGGAAATGAGGAAACGTATTGTCCCACGAAAAGGAGTTCTCTTTCCTGCTACTACCTCTGCACTCATCTCTATTTCTGTGTTTTTTAAGTTCGATTTTATTTACAGAAAGTCATCATTCCTTCCAGTTTGTCTAATAGATTACATAATCAGGGGGTTTAAAAATTGTTAACCAAGAAATCCCACTTTCATCTGCAAAAGTTATACTAGGCTATTAAATACAGCCAAGGTTATAATATACAGATGTCATTAAGTCTACTGGATCTTGAGACTTATTCACCAGTACACACAAGAAAAGGATAAAACTTTGCCCTCCTGAAAAACTGTATCACTTTTTAGGAAACTGGTAGAGCTTCTGCAAGCCTCAACATTTGTGATTATGTTCTTACAAATATATTTTTACACAGGTCAGCCAGGAGTCAACAGGCTTTCCTGATGACATTTGGAGGTCCCAAACTGCCACCTGAAGGCTCTTCTCATTGCATTCCTACAGAATACATACACCTATGAAGGGTATTACCACCAGTAATATTTAAAACAAGGTCACTTAATACTGCAATTCACATGTAGTGTAGAATGTTCAAATATGTTCAGTTCTGAACTGTGTGACAAAGCCAAATATCCCACCATTCCAATAAAAAGTGGGGAATAGTTTTAAAACATCATTAATTTATGTGATTAAGTTTTGTAGTAAGACAGAATAGCTCGTACAAAATTTGGGAACAGAAGAAAACTCAGATTTCAGCCACTGGTACCTTTCTAAAGACAAGCCTAGTGTTTCCATGCCCTGCCATCTGGAAAGTGTAATTCTTGCTTTGCCAGACAGCTTCTAGTTGAGAATATAGCAGTCATTCTAATCCCCATGCATTAAGAATCTTGTTGCCCCTGACTGACAGCTCATATTTGGAACATTTATCATGCCTACATGGCAGTACAAGGGCCATGAAGGAAGAGGAGGATATGGAATCATTCCCTGTGAGAGATTACTGAAAAAATAAAAGCCCCAATTCCCCCAAAAGTACTGATCATACTATCTAACTACATCTAAGGAACAAGAGGAGAACTACCTGGGGATTGCAGAGAATCTAGTCAAGCTGCCACTGCAAAGAGATGAGGAAGAAGCATGTGACATACATCACACGTGCTTCATTCTTAAACCTCTTCCTTCAAATGTGTCTTCGGTGCAAACAAGACTGGTCTTCAAAGTTTCTGAGTCTCTTTCTTATCCAAGTTACTCAAAATAGTTTAAATCTTTCCCAACAGGAAACAGTTGGAAAATAGAAAGCTTTTGGAATGTGGCAGCAAAGGAAATAAGGAATACATGGAAAGAGGGAGGTTAGAAGCCCTCCTGGGTTTAGAGGAAAAAGTTTCCAGGCTGCTGCCAGCCACGGGGTCATCAGCAGAACTGTTTGCCCTGATACACTAGTCCCATCATTTTTGTTACACAGGTCCTTCTGACAGCCATTAGACAGTAGTTCCTTCTTCACTAAGGCTTTTGAAATGTAGTTGAAATTGCAATGATCAAACCTCCAACACTGGTGATATGTTTGTGTCTTAGCTTTGACAGAGAGATGCACATCAAAATGATGTGAACAATTGGGCATGACAGTGCAGTGTCCACCTGGGTTAAGACAGGTCTAGCACTTTAGGCAGAGGACAAACAGGATGAACAGGACCCCAAGCAGGACGAGCCCTCCTTTGCTTTCCTTTGTGACCACAGAATCTGACCTCACCCAGGTTCTCATTTCATGCCACCCCCTTATCTGTATTTCTGTCACTAACAATGTTTCCTCACAGTTCCTCTGATTTTAATTTTTAAAAAGATTTTATTTATTTTTAGGTAGAGAGGAAGGGAAGGAGAAAGAGAGGGAGAGAAACATCAACCAGTTGCTTCTTGCATGCCCCCAACTGGGGACCTGGCCCACACCCTGGCCCACAACCCAGACATGTGCGCTGATGAGGAGTTGAACCAGTGGCCTTTCAGTCTTCAGGCCAACACTCAATCCACTGAGCCACACCAGCCCGGGCCTTCTGATTTTAAATCATAGAGGAAACTCTGGTATGTTTTCCTCCATTTTTTATCTCATTGATCATTGAGTTGTATAAACTGAACTATACAGGCTTGGGCAAAAGTAGGTTTACAGTTGTGAGTACATGAGACACAGAGGTTATTCTTGTATTACTGTTTATTAATTATTGTATTATTTTCCATACAAACTACTATAAATCTACTTTTGCCCCATCCTGTATAATTACTCTTTTATGTAACCATTTTTCTTCCTCACTGAAAAACTTTCCTATTGGCCCTCATTTTCCCTTACCTGCCTGATGCACCTGAGTTCTAGGCCTATTCACCAAACTTATTCTCTCTTCACTCTAACCTAAACCACATACCATGGTCAGATTAATTTTCCTTAAACACCACTTTCATATTCCCATTAAAAAAATTTTCAATGGCTACCTTTGTCATAAAATAAAAAAATATTACAACTTCTACTGACAGAACAGAAATTTCTGTTGATAGTTTTCCTTTCTTGGGGAAGTATTGGGGAAGAAACTTCTTCCTTCCCCAGGAGAAGCAGTGGTCACCTGATTGATAAGATTGGGGAAAGTTCACTGCTTAGTTAAGACCCAGCTTCTATCTTCATCCTTTTCCCTACTGACTGCTTCTTATATTTCAGGCCCCATGCTAGGTGCTGCATGGACAAATTCACCACTTCTGCTTACTGTTTTCTAGTGCAAGGGAGGAAACACAATTTTTTTACCTTCTAAATTGTTTTGGCTGGTCTAATAATCTAACATGAAATAGACAAAGAGGAGAAAATAACTACATTTATTACATATGTACCTATGGGGTACCATAAGAATGTGGGACCCAGGAAACATTGGGAAGTTGAGACTTGTATGCTATTCTGGACTATGAAGAAGGAAGCAAGGGTCTGGGATTTCAAAGGCAAAGTATGCAATTCATAGGGAGATGAGAAAGAGCAAAAGTTAGATAAAGAAATTCCTACTGGCCCCTCAGAAATGATGGGGCACAGAGGGGAGTCTAACAGACAGACTTTGCTTGGTGTCTCCCTGTCTGCCATACTTAGGTCATGTTAATAGGCTAAGGTGATCGCTCCCTTCCTTTAAGCAGGTTTTTCTGAGTTCCATTAGGCAAGTAAAGGGGGAGGTTCATAGGTCCTTTCTGAGTCCTTTTGTTTCTTAAAAATGGGATATATCTGAAGGAACCTAAAACACTAATTGGAAAGAACATAAACACCCTTATGTTCATTGTACAATGTACAATTATGTTATTTACAATTGCCAAGATATAGAAGCAGCCCAAGTGCCCATCAGTAGATGAGTAGATAAAATAGCTATGAGACATTTACACAATGGAATACTACTCAGCTTTAAAAAAGAAAAAAATTTACCCTTTGTGACAGTATGGATGGACCTAAAGAACATTATGCTAAGTGAAATAAGCCAGTCAGAGAAAGACAAATACCCTATGCTTTCACTAGTCAGAGAAAGACAAATACCCTATGCTTTCACTCATATCTGGAATCTAATGAACAAACTGAACTAACAAGCAAAATAGGGACAGACTCTTAGAGAGAGAGCAGGATGATGGCTAAGGGGGTGGGTAAAGTATGGGGTGGAGGGACTGAGCAAAAAGGAAAAAGGACTCATGGACATGGACAACAGAGAGGTGATTGCAGAGGGGAGGGGATATAAGGGGACTAAATGATAATGGGAAATATACAATAAAATATATATGTACATAAAATAAAAAATGGAAAGAAAAATAATCAACTTAAAATAATCAATGTGCCAAGAAGATGTGTTTTGGGGTGGCAAACTCTGCTTCCCCTCCCAGATTACACATGAACACCCTCTGGCCTTCTGGTGGGCTCCCCTGCCCTGTCCCCACTGCCCTGGCTTCTTCTAAGTCACAACTTTGGCATCTTTCCAGTTTCACTTGTATTTAATATTGGCTGAGCCTTCTCTAACCAAACCAGTCCTCATTTTTTAAAAAATTAAATTTATTGCAGGCAAGTTCTCACCAATCTTCATATTTCTAAGTGTTATTCATTCACAAACTTGCTTTTTAAGTGGGTTGTAAGCTTGCTGAGCCCAGAGACAATTATATAATTCTGTGTCTAGGTATATACCATTGGATAGATAGATAGCATAGGTATCTATAGCATTGCCACCTCCTAGGACTAGATAATTATTTATTGATTGATAGATACATTTTACTTATAAAGGGTTTTAATAATAAGATTTTCAAAGTACTTGTTATCTACTATAAATTTAATCGTAAAATATATTACATGGAAATATTAGGGAGCATTTGTAATCACAATTATACAGAAAATTTACTTCACTGTTCTGTACCTCATCTGTAAAATGGGTGTATTAATAATACCTTCTTTGATCCCCCGTCAGGGCACGTATAAGAATCAAGCAATGAATCCATACATAGGTGGGACAACAAATCAATGTTTCTCTCCCTGTCTCTAGAATAAAAAATAATTAAAATGTAAAAAAAAAAATACCCTTATTTCCAGGTCTGTTGTGAAGTTCAAAGAGATATGCAGGAAAAAAAATAGTTTCTTCATTATAGAATGTTCTACAAGTATTATTTCTTATTTATTGCTTGGGTATAACAAAGGAGCAAAGCAAATTTAAAAAGTTAGTTTTAGCCCTGGCTGGTGTGGCTCAGTGGATTGGGTGCCAGCCTGCAGGCCAGGGGGTTTCCAGTTTTGATTCCCAGAGTAGGGTGCATGCTTGGGTTTCCGGCGAGTTCCCAGTGGGGGGCGTACGAGAGGCAACCACACATTGATGTTTCTGTCCCTCTCTTTCTCCCTCCCTTCCCCTCTCTGGAACTAAAGAAATAAAATCTTTTTTAAAAAGTTAGTTTTATTACAACTAATAATATCAGTTTAATTCCCTTAATTTGGAAAGGGTTTATATCTGCTAGAGCTATTGTGTTTAGCCAGCAATGAGTAATATCCATGTTCTGATAATGCTCACTGGACCTTGACTTTTGGGGGACATTTCAAGTCTTCAAAGGAGGTCTAGAATACATTGTGGGAAAGATTATTTTATCAGCTTGCTACGTTGCATGATGATTAATAAGTAAAAAGGTTGTGAATTCTCCACAGCCCTTATCCAGTCTGGGCATACACTCCTCAAGGTTTCCTGTCAATATTCCCGTCAAAGTTATGTACTCACTCTACTAATACAAAATGTAATATTATTTATTAATTCAAAGACTTCAATATTTGCTCAGCTGTCTGTGCTGTTTAATTTGCCCATGTCAGTGTTCTGAGTCATTGTCTTAGATTACCAGGTGGCAGAAAACCTGTTTTGTCTGCATTACAACACAGCATAGGGCCCAATGGAGGTACACGATGAATGCAGATGACACTGATGTGACCTTATTCCACTGAAATGAAACCAGGCAATCAGTAAATACTGAGACCCTCCTGAAAGTGTTGAGGACATAAACCCATCGCTCTTCACCTAAGTACGGTGAGACAGTGGTGAGAGCTTTTTCCCAAGAATGGAGTGACTGTCACTTAGTCTAGTTCACCATAGCCTTTCCTGTGCTAGTCTCAGGGGTCTATTTGAGTTGGCAGTGCGGACAGGCCACCAATGCTTGTATCAACATATCTGTCGGGGCAGGATTAGGAAGAGGCAAAGAGCAAAATGTTCTGCCCCTGCTCCCCCCAGACCTTGGAGAAGAATGCACTGTCTTTGATATACATGAGGTGAATTAAAGTCATTATTTTTGCACTCCTTCTTCATGGATAAATGAACATTTAAATCCTTGTACCATATTGTGAGATAGAACCTACCATCTCCTCATGTACATTCTGAGCTCCTTGAATAAGTGGACAGTGGCTTTATACCTCCTTGTATTACCTGTGATCCCAGAATTGTATATGACAGGTACATACTTAGTAATACAAATCAATGAGCTTTGAATGTTCATGTGACTTTCTGTGATTATCAAGTATCATACAGGTCAGAGTGTGGATCCCAGGCTGTGGAACTGCATTTTTAAAACCGCTCAGCTTTGAAGCTGAGAGAATGAAGTGAGCTGTGTGTGGGGGTGGGGAGGGGGTGGTATTCAGGCTCTATTTACCAAGTTTCATCTTGAAGTGACATTTACTTTGGAGTGTATATTCTTTCTGAGAGGTATTGACTCATCCCAAATAAAGGAAAAGCCGGGATACCTTTATACCCTGAATAAACTGACAGGCATCTTTTGGTCTAACTTTTCTTCATAGATTTGTTAACAACTGGTTCTGGAGAGAGATTAGATTAAAGCTAAATTTCAATAAGAATTTGGTTAAGTGAACTTCATAAGGTGGAAATAACCAGCTTGGAGCTCCCATTAAACTCAAAATACTTAACTCCTGAGTACGTGGCAGTACTTGTATTTAGTGAAGGACTGTTGGGCTAGGATCATTATACAGTCACACGCTATGTAACACCAGGGACGATGCTGGGAAAATGTGTCACTGGGCGATCTCGATGAGCAGACATCAGAGAGTGCACGTCCACAAACTGGTGTGGCCTATCGCTGTAAATGTACTTTTGTAGGACCGATAGCACCATGTGTTTGTCTGCACCACTGCCACCGCAGACACAGGAGTCATTGCAGTGGAAACCCTGACAGAGGACTTTCCCTTTTGTGCTCTGAGGGCCTGATGTAAGCTTTGATTGCTGAGGTATCCACTTCAAAGCTGGAATCCATTTCAAAGGGGCATACACTTCAAGGCTGTCTGTCTCAGACAAACACCTTGCAGCCACAGACTAGATAAACATCCAGGTCGCCACCCAGCAATGAGGCTCCTTTGCTTTAGAGATCTCGGCTGATTTCGACTTCTGATATCTGATGGTTTGAGCTACTACTGATTTATTTCTCTTTGCATGTTTTGAATTTTTTTTTTTATGTTTGAAACTCACCAATAAGGAGTGAACACACAGAACCCTAGGCCCCCTAACCTGAAGGTCCTCCTAATTTTGATTTGATTCATAGCCTTAGTTTTAAAAATCATTTTTCCTCTGCACATTTCACACACCTAGGCTTTCTCCTTGGTAATCAGCACTCCCTGAGCCAGCAGAAGATGGTAACTCAGCCTTAACTAACAGTCACAAGGTTTGAGCTTTTGGCGGGCTACAGATAATATCTGGACCTACGTTAAGGTCCAGCTCCTGAGCCCCAAGGTTGAACAAGCCGCTTGGCTACTTTTCCATGAGACCAGACAGAGACACGTTGGAGCAGACCCCAGGGCTGTTCTCAAGACCTGAAGAAATGATTCACTACCCTTTTCTCACCTTTGACTAATCAGCTCCTAACACATCAAACCCCAAATCCAGGGTGTCTTGGGATTTTGCCTTATATAACCCAGGTCTTTTAGAGCATGAGCTCACCTGAACTCCGGATTGATGTCAACCCAAATAAACTACTTCCTCTTCCCCACTGAAATGTCTACTTATTCATTTTCTTTTGGCCAATGCAGGCAGGTGGATGGACTCACATATTGGGTTTTGATAACACTCAGCACTTGGCTGCAATAAAAGCAGAACTCCAGGCCCATTCTCTCTCTCTCCTCGCCCCTCAACTCCCCTTACATACCCTCAGGAGTGCCGTGTATGCTCTAGGGTCTGTAAGTAATAAACTCTTTTTTCCTTTCAAATGGTTTCTCATGGTTATCGCTGCAAGGTGTCTTGCAATGTAGTAATCGGTTTAGAAAGCGGAGATGTCTGTGAGGCTCCTGGTGGGACTGGGGGCAAGTGAGTGACCCCTGGCATTTCTAGCTTTATTGAGAGACTGAGATTGCACAAGACAGTAATGCACTGATATAAGACTTTACAAAGGCTGTGATGTTCCTAGGAGACAGGAATTTTTCAGCTCCATCATAATTTTTTGGGACTGTTGTCAGGCCCCCTGTCATTGACTGAAATGTCATTATGCTTGCTTGACTATTCATAGGAGAATCCTTTCTTTTTTCATTAAACATATTTTTTGGCACCATCAATGCCCTCTGGCTGAAGAACACCTGGAACACACCTGTAGTCGAACGCATTAAGTTTAATTCTTTTGCAATGAGGAAGGATGCACACCATGGTGTATCTCAATGAGGGGCTGTAGAAAAAAGAACCTGTTTCAGGTTAGGGCTTTGGTTGGGTGATTTGTGGGAGGGTCCAGGGAAGCCAGGTTTGCTCTAGATTGGATGCTGTTACAAGTACCCCAAATTTCTATGGTTTGGTAGAAATCAATCAACAAGCTTCGTCTTAAGAGAGAGGGGACTAGAACGAGGATAAGCTGTCATTGGTGAAGAAGTAGCAGTTACTTATTTTGGCAAGACAAGGTGTGTTTGGTATTTTGTGAGTGGCACAGGGAACTTGCTTTTGTCTGTGTTTAGAAAAAAGTATAAATGGCCTTGCTTTGTCTCATTTGTATCTTGGTCTCAAAGTAAGCTGTCTGTAATTGGTATTCTGTGTGATTATTTATATCCATCGGTAAGACCATCACAGAAGTGAGGCTGAATTCTTCTCTGTGCATCATGTCAGGAGCCAAAAGCTTTTGATTTGTCCAAATTCTGGCAATGACAATTTTGATCAATTGGTTAAGGAGGTGCTTCCACTGTATTTACCTTTTGTAATTAATTTTTATCTTGTACAGGATACTTTGAGAGTACATAAATATCACATTATTCTTCTAACACTCACCCATTGGTTTTACCATGTAATTCATAATTCTTATCTGAATCAATTATTACTAATATGGTTAACAATTGGTGAGTTTCTGTCATTCATTCTACATTTATTATTAGCTCTCTGGTGTAGGCAGAGCTTTCTCTTCTTATTTATTTATTCATTGGATCAATTTGCATTGGTGTACACTCTTGCATTATTTGTTCAATAGGTTGTAACCCTTACTATTGTTAGTATTTTGATGTCCAGATGATCTAAGAAATGGCAAGTGAGTGCCCTTCGAACTGACTCCTGGATCTTTTTGACATGTCCCCATCATTTGCTGAGCATATCCTCACATTTTTGTACCTTTTACATTTTTCTACTTTCCCTTATCCAGCGCTGGAATCAGCCATTTCTCTAAGGAGGTCTGCTTTGTCGCGGTGAGGAATGGTGTCCACATTCCAGGAGTATTGATTGTTATTCAGGCGTTAATGCTTCTAAAATTTCTTAGCAGACTAGAACTGGAATGTGTGTGTGTGTGCACATGCGTATGGTATATATGTGTACATGTAAATGTATACATGCATGTATGTGTATATATATGAATGCATACAAACACCCATAACACACATATACCAGTCACACACATCGGCACCCATTTCTTTCTTTCTTTCTTTCTTTCTTTCTTTCTTTCTTTCTTTCTTTCTTTCTTTCTTTCTTTCTTTCTTTCTTTCAAATCTCTGAGGAAGCAAATTAATGAGCCACAGAGAAAGTATTTTCGGTACATATATTTTAAAGAGAATTTGTATTTAAAATATATCTCAGTAATAAGCATATTCTTTAAAACTATGTAAACTATATAGATATAAAATATGAATTAAATAATATGAATAATATAAATATAATGAAGCAAATTATAAACCACTCAAAAATTAAGATGATTTGAACAGATGCTCACAAAGAACACATGTGAGTAGAAAATCAGCACCTGAAAAGTGTCCAACATCGTTAGTCATCAGGGAAACGTAAGTTAAAATCACAGTGAAATATCACTGAGTCCTATTAAAATAGACAAACTTTAAACAGCCCAACAACATCCAATGTTGAGGATTGGGGCAATTGGAACTCTCAGGGGCAGTAGGTGAGCTGTAACAGGGTGTGACTGAGGAGTAGACGTGCTGGACAGTAGCTCTAGTGCACCTACACATACACCCAGCCTATAGCTCAGCATTTTCCTTCTAAAGTGTTTACTCGGGAGATGAAATCACATGTCTACAAAATGTCTTGTGCCAAATTGCTCATAGTTCTCACCACTATGAATAGCACACCTGAAACTAATACAAAATGGTACTAAATGTAAACTGTAGTTGAAAAAATAAAAAAAATTGTTCACAGTAGAGATATTCACAATAGGCAAGATCTTGGGACAACTAAAAATGTCTCCTTCTGGTGAATGGATTTAAAAAACCCCATAGTACATTCATACGATGGAATACTACCCAGCAATAAAAGAGGAGAGAGTGACTGGAATATGCATGTCATGGGTGAATTGCAAAACCATTATGCACTGTCTAGCATAAGTGCATAAATTACCAAATGTGGTCAGGCAGTTTGATCTCCCTCTTGCATGAAAGATTAGAGTGGAGGGGGGGTTGTCAGAAAAGGAGTCAAAGTAAATAAAAGTAAAACAGGGTTTATGCGAAAGAGAGGGGAGAAAAAAGCTGGAGACCATCCAGAAGTAGCATTTTTAGCAATTTTTTTAAACACCGATTCGCTGGTGACTGAGAGAGAGGTCAACTTGGGTATTCTGTTTTTGAGTAGTCTTACTAAAACTAGCAATACTCCTTTTCATTTTTTCATGGATTATCTAGAAAATCCTTGGGAGTTTAGCTGGGGAGCTTGGGGGCCAGGTTCCTCTGTCAACTTCTCCATGTCTATTAGGCAGGTCTCCACTAGGCCTTCCTCAGACTTTCTCACTTGTCTGGAGTAAGAACCGAGTTCACTATTTAATAACGATTACGTTTGTTTTGAAGTCCGGGTAAATTTTGTCACCTAATGTTCCTTGAAAGTTTCACTTCCACGGTCGCCATTGTCGTCATAGCCCTCCGACTTCATACCACATAAACTTGCTGAGGGGTCATCGTTCCACTCATTCTTCTCGGGTAGTGATGAGGGTTTCCTGTAACCTTGGGTACCAAATTCAAACCCTCCTGCTTGACCACCAAGTATCTTTTTTCTCTTCTCTCCATCATCAATCCCATTTTTCCTTTCCCTCTAATACATTTGTATTAGACAGCTCAGGCAGATATAAAAAATAATACCATAGGCTAGATGGCTTAAACAACAGACACTCTTCTTTAAAAAAATATGTGTATTGATTTTGGATAGAGAGACAGAGAAACATCGATGTGAGAGAGAAACCGCGATTTGTTGCCTCCCATTCATGCCCCAGCTGGGGATCAAACCTGCACCCTAGGTATGTACCTTGACTGGGAATCGAACACCCAACCTTTTGGTGTAAGGGACGATGCTCCAAACAACTGAGCCACACTAGCCAGGGCCAGACATTTATTTCTAACAGTTCTGAATGCTGGAAGTTCGAGATCAGGGTGCTAGCATTTAATCTATCTATTTGGTCCCCTACTATGGAAGAGGGCTCCAGGATGGTTCAAAGGCTGGCTAGTGGCTGCAGTGGCTGCTCAGGCAGAACTGGAGTGCACAGGGGCCCCTCAAAAGCTTCTGAGTTCCAAAGGCTCCCAGTTGTGCTTGAGGGTGAGCCTTTGGAAGAGGCACTCACGCTGCCCAGCTCTGCTCACCCTGGGGGCCAGCCAGACTGTGGAATTTAGACAGGTGTCGCCCACCTTCTTGATGAGTATTTTTTCTTCCTTATCCAGGAAGCACTTCTTCGGGAAGCTGCCGAGAGGGGCAACTGCATGTAGAAACTCGGGACTTGCAGGTGCAAAGGGGCCTGATTCAGCATCTTCTCTGTGACCATGGACGCTTCCATGGTGTCCTGGGTTTACCCTAGTCATCTTGGGATGGCTTCTGCACTGGTTTTGGTCTTCAAGAGATGCCAGGTGCTTTCCTGCCTCTCCTCGGCCAACTCAGAAAGAAGTGGCCCCACGACTCCCACAGCCATATTGAGAGGTAGGTACAGGCCTGCAGATGTGGATTGACCAGGTGGTTGGCCTGGCCTTTACCTGGGTGGAATAATTCTCTGGCAAATCTGGGAGCTCTTGGTTGCTGGCTGATAAGGAGCTAAGCCCTCCACCCCAACTCCCAACCCCGCAACTGTGTTGGCTGGTCCAGAGGGCTACTGGTGGCTGGGCAAGTGGTTTGGAAGGTTTTGACTGGAAAAGAGGTTGGGGGCTGGGGGAGGTGTCCTGGGTCTGTTCCATCCAAAGGCTGTTGAAGCAAGAGACAGATCCGCAGGGCCACGGAGTGCACTGCCAATCCCTTGTTCGATTTCCTGGATGAAGCACCATGTTGATGTGTTGCTTTCTAGTCATTTGTTCTTGTTACTACTGTTCCCTATGCCCCTTGGATTTTTTTTTAATACTTAAAAAAATAGAGGTGTACAATAACAGCACAGAAGTCCTTCGAATAATATGGCCTTTGCTCAATGTTGTTTTGTTGTAAGAATGATCAGAAAAAACAATTGATCGCTGGGGGCCACTGTCTCTGTGGAGTTTGCACGTTTTCCCCGTGTCTGCACGGGTTTTCTCCGGTACTCTGGTTTCCTCCCACATCACAGAGATGTGCAGGTGATATTCATTGGTGTGTCTCCAGCGTCAGAGCGAGTGTGGCTGGGGGTTGAGTGCTCCTGCAATGGAAGGGCATTCTGTCCAGGGCGGGTCCGGCCTTGTACCCTGAGCTGTCAGGAGAGGCTTTGGCCACCTGTGGGCCTGAACTGGAGTAAGCAGGTTGGAAAATAATTCTCTTCCTTGTTTCTATTTATCTTTCTTAAGTGTACATGTAGCTCACATTTATTTCAATGTTTAATATTTGAAGTGTTTTCACTCTTTTATTTAGAAGTTTAGTGATGTTTTTGTGACCAGAAATGTGTTGTAGGAGGTTTACTCTTATTTATATCACGTAGCTTATGGCGAAATTGGTTTTATCAGACCTCATTTTGCTTAAAGTGGTAATTTCCAAGAGCCTGTTGATGAAGTTAAGTGAGGACTTACTGTATCTACAACTATATTTGGTACTTTATTCACCTGGCATTATTTTATAAGGATTTTTACATATCGTTATAAATCAGATGCATAGACGTATTTTTCCTTTACTGACAATGCCTTTTAAGTGGGGAAAAATGAAAAATATAAATTAGCAAATGGAAAACAACGCAAATTGCAATATTCAGAAGTAAGCCCTGATAGCTGTGTCTGTTATTTACTTCCAGATTTTTTGTCTTGATATTTTCTTATTTATCTCTCCATCTCGAAGTGGAAACTTTCTTTTTTACCTTACCTCTTGGCATCCAAGTTTTCCTTTGGGGGAGAAATCACACTGTTTAAAAATATATATCGATAACTCCTTGAGGTTATCAGGATGTCGAGTGGTGTCAAAATTTCAGAGAAGGGGGAGCTACTTTGAGTGCTAGGTGAGTAGATCATGTCACTCATAGTTCAAGGGCAGGAGAAGGCTGATGCTCCAGCTGAAGCAAAATCTTTCCTCCTCCTGCTCTTTGTTGTACTCGGAGCCTCAGCTGATTGGATGAGGCCACCCATCCTTGGGAGGGCCATCTACTTTGCTGAGTCTATCCATCCAAATGCTAACTTCATCTGAAAACACCTTCATAGACAGATCCAGAAATAATGTTTCATCTGGGCACTCCATGGCCAGTCAAGTTGACACATAAAATGAACCCTCCCATGGGAGTTAGGACTTCAACATAAAAATCTGGGGTGGGGGCACACATTTCAGCCCATAACAGTAATCAAGGTCAGAGGTCACAGAACTGACCTGGCCCTGTAGTCTGTCTTCATGGGCTCCAGCGTGTCCTTGTCTTCTTGTCTTTCGTCACCTTCCCTTCCTGCCTGTCTGCCATGTAGACTTCCAGTTCTAACATCAGATGCAAGCCAGAATATTTAATAAATCCCAATTGTGGAAGGTTGAATCTCTGTAAGAAATATATAGACTATATATCAGTATTCATATTTGAAATCTGCTTCTCAGACTGAACCCTGACCAACACAGCAGGTCAGAGGCAGAACATAGGAAGATAGAGACTTAGGGGCAGGAAGCACAACGGGACTTAAATGCAGATGCCCCTCTCCCCGCCACCTCCCACGCTCAGGAAGGAGTGTGGGACAGAGCTTCACGTTTCATCAGGGTATAACATTACAGGGGCCACAGAAATTTCAACTAAGGTTCAGGAGCAAGGTTTACCACCTGTGCCTGATTCTCTTGATGGCCTAGTGTGCCCTCTTGTGGCCATCAGTTGTCATGGTTCCCGCTGCTCAGGGCCTGAGGGAGGGAGTTCCTTCACTCAGTGTCTGATTGAGTCCAGGTGGCTTGTAGGGAAAATAGCCTGATGTTCCCAGGGTTATGGCTCTTGGTGACATACACATTACTGTTTCTTACAAAGTATGTCCTTGATGTCAGAGTGGCTGAAGCAGGAAGGTTCCAGAATCAGTGCCCAGCCGTGCACAGACCAGGAGTCTCCTAGGACAGTCTGACCCCTGGGGTGATTGTGTCACATGAACCACCTTCTCCCTCTCTGTGGTGTCTTTCCTGCCAGAAGGCCTCATTCTAGGTCTTTTTGTCTTTCCTACATGTTCTATTACATTAAAAAAATAAACATTTATTCTCAGAATAGTTTCAGGTTTGCGGAAAAGTTGCAAATGTCCTACAGAGTTCCCATACACAGTACTCTACCCCGAGTTTCCCGTGGTGTTAACATCTTCCACACATAAGGAACCAGTACTGACCCATTATTATACCTCAAGTCCATACTTTCCCCCCTAGCTTTTAGCTAATTCCTTTTCCTGTTCCAGGATCCCATCCAGGACACCATACTGCATTTAATTGTATCTCATTAGGCTTTTCTTGGCAATGACGGAGTCTCAGATCTTCCTTGTATTTGATGAGATAGAAAATTTGGAGGGGCACTGGCAGGGTATTTTGTAGAATGTCCCTCGGTTGGGATTTGTCTGGTGTTTTTCTCATAATTAGTGTGGGCTTACAGGTTTTGGGAGGAAGACATGGAGGTGAAGGGCTTGTCTCATTACATCGTATCAAGGGTGCGCACACTCAGTACCACTTGTCACTGCTGATGTTGACCTTGATCACCTGGCTGAGGTCATGTGTGTCAGGTCTCTCCACTGTGAAGTTCTCTTCTCCCCCTCTCTGTACTGTACTCTTAGGAAGGAAATCACTCTATGGTGCTCTCTGTCAGTTTTGAATCTCAGTGAGAAAGAGCCTGCGTCTCCAGCAGCTCCATAAGCAATTTATTATTTGAAGCACAGGCACATTAAAAAACATTTGGACTCATTTTCATGCACAAATGCTCTCTGGATATTTGTTTGCAAAGAGAAGACCGTGCTCTTGCATCAGGTTAGACACCAAAGAGGCAAGGAAGGAAGCTTTCCACAGGTGATGCTGGGTACCATGCTTGTGTTCATCCACCAAGGACACAAGCAGGCACACACACCCACAGGGCCTGTCCCTACTGTCTCAGGGCATGAGTACAAAGGGAGGCAGGCCCATTTACCATGCTTCTAACCAACTGAAAGCTATAAATTAAGCAAATGGTTGCATTATGATCTACCCTCCTGCCAAAACAAAAATACCTTCATAAAAAATGTGCAAAGCGACAGTCTTAGGTAACTATGAGCTGTCAGCAAATATCAAAGGCAGCAGAATTTAATTATCACTGCTTGTGCCTGGGTGTTCTGTTGACCGTCATGTCGGGTGAGTCATAATGTAAAGACGTATGGAATTCACAAGTTACACGTATGTTCCAAGATTTGTATTTTCCTTACCTTAATTTCAGCAGTATCTCTAATTATGCTGTTTAATCCAAAATTTTCACAAAATTTCTGACAAATTATGTGATTTTTCTTGAGTCACTGAAGTTCTTAGATGGTTTTTAAATTTCAACTTGGGGAAACAACTTTGCTAAGGCGGTAGCGATTGGAATTGCAATGAAGTTCTTAAGGCATGACT
>VMDR010015159.1:0-22644 GCA_007922815.1 Macrotus californicus | reverse complement strand
AAAAAGGAAAAATAACCTATCTTGATATTTAGATGTTGAAAATCCTAAGAAATATATTTAAAATCTTTCAGAAATAAGTCAATTTAGTAAAGTCAAGTAATACAAGGTCAGAACAAATCGTATTTTGTTAAGTTTGAATATAGTTAAATATTCAAGAATGAAATCTAAGTTAAATAAATGTTCCCTTTTAATAGTATGAAAAAGATAAAATATTTAGTATAATCTAATAAAATACATTCAAGACTTGTAATATTACAAGGTGAAATATCTTAGTTGAGATAAATTAAAGAGGTTTATATATAGAAAGGGACGTATCATGTTCATTGATTAGAAGATTCAGTGTTATTAAGATGTCAGTGACCCTCAAACTGATCCACAGATTTAACAAAATCTCAATTTAAATTCTACCATGCATTTTTAAAAAACTTACAAGTTGATTTTAAATTGATAAGAATATGGAAAGAGCTTAAAATAGCCAAAATAGCTTTGCAAACCAACAAAATTGTAGAAGTTACACTAACGGCTTTTCAAAACTCCTACAAAGAAGGGTTTCTCAGCCGGGACACTTGTGACATTTGGGGCTGGATCATCCTTTCTTGGGAGGAACCTTCTGGGGCATGTGGGGTGGTAGCAGCATCCTTGGCCTCACACAGTGGACCCCCAGCCCCTACAGCTGTGACAACTGGAAATGTTTCCCGGCACTGCCAACTGTCCCCTGCAGTCTAAAGTCTAAACCATCCTCAGTTGAGAACCGCTAGTACTGAGTTATATATAATTAAAACAGTGTGGTAGTAGCCAAAGGATAAAAATAAAGAAGCTTGAAACAAAATAGATACTGCAGAAAGTAGACCAAAAATATTCAGTAAATACTTACTGAGTATTTTTACAAGGTGCCAAAATAATTGAAGGGGAAAGGGTAATCTTTTTAACAAATGGTTCCAAAATAACTAGATATCCATATGGAAAACATACACTTCTACTCTTACAGCTTGCACAAACTTAATTCAAAATAGATCACATTCCTAGGTGTGACATCTAAAATCCAAGCCTTCAAGAAGAAAACACAGGAGAAAATATTCACGACAACTGAATAAGCACATATTTTTAGATCCTGTCACGAAAGTGCATACCAAATAAGGAAAACTTCATAAATTACAGTTCATTAAAATTAATAATTCTTGTTATTTTAAAGACACTGAAGAGAATGAGAAGCCATGCCACAGCCTGGGAGGAAATAGCCATGATACTTAGGAATGACTAGAACTCACATCAGGAATATATTTTAAACATCACGATACTTGTGAGTAGGTTTACCCAAGGGATATAGAAAGAATTCTTACAGTTGAACAGCAAGATAAGTTGCCCAAATTTTAAAGGCAGATGGTTTGAACATACTTCACAGAAGCAGCTAAACAAATGGCCAACACAAAAAGATATTTAACGTAATCAAGGAATGACTATAAGTACAGTAAAATGCCACGGCACACATACTAAAGTGACCGAAATCAACATGACCGGTGATGCCAAGTGTGTCTGCTTACGTGGGGCAGCTGGAGTTCTAATGGTGGACGTGAGAAGTGGCACAAGTACTAAAAATCAATCAGGCAGTTCCTAAAAACCTCACAATGAACAGCTTCCATAGGACCCAGCGATTTTATCGTGGGCATTTACCCACAAGATATGAAAACATACGTCCAACCAAAGAGCTGCACGTGAGTGTTTTGGGTGATGCATGTAGCCAAATCTGAAATGACCCAAATGTTCAACAACAGATGAAATGGATAAACAAATTGAGGTATATTCATATAAAGGAATATTCCTCAGCCATAACTAGGAACAAACTCTTACATGTGATATATATTTATATACCATGCATTAATCTCAAAAACATTGTTCAGCAAAGGAAACCAGTCACAAAAGTGTGTATCTTGCGTGATTCCATTTATATGAAAGTCCAATATTGTAACTCCAGCAAAAGAACTGAACAAAACGGGGACAGGCAATCTGCTAGATGCAGAGTTTGAAACACTGGTCATAAGGATGCTTGGCGTTGAGTGAGAACCTCAGCAGCATAAATGTGTTTGTAAAGGGGCGTGTAAAAACATTTGAGGGTGATAAAAATGTTCTGCACCTTTATTTGGATGTTTCTTACTTGAGCAAATACATTTATTGAATAATAATTCTTTTTAAATATGTACATGTTGTTGTATGTAATATATATCTCAGTACCAGGGTGTCAGTTGAACCTTTCCGCATCTCTGGGCCACACTGGAAGAAGAAGAGCTGCCTTGGGCCACACGTTAAGTACACAAACACTAATGAAAACCAGTGAGCAAAAAAAAAAAAATTTAGGTAAATTTACGATTTTGTGTTGGGCTGCAATCATGGACATCCTGGGCTTCATGTGGCCCACGGACTGCGGGCTGGACACTCCTGCAGGGAAAAGACAAAAATTTAAATGGGAACAAAAATAAATTCTTTTCCAAAATTTATATGCAAAAGTTTTATAGAGTTTAGTTCTCTGGAATGTAACCTCAGAATGAATTGCAATTTTTTTGTTCTTATTTCTGATTCTTCACAGATTATAAAAAATAAAAAGAAAACATTTTTTGAAAAATTCTGAGCCAGAAGAGGCATGCTGTTTTTGAGTTGTAAGCACTGTGTGGGTATTTATATATATATATATATATCTTTTAATAATATGAACATTCTCATTAACTTATTTGATGAAAAGAACCAATTTCATTGTTCTCATTGTAATTGAAATAATATTTCCTTAAACATTAACTCGGTCCTTATTGAGTTTCACAATAGCAAGTTGCATATGCAATATTCTTTTAATTTTTGTTTTTAGTTAACTGTTTTTTAAAATGCTGCTTCCAAGTACTTATACTAATCATAGCTAATTTATAATTACCACAATTACTGAGGATATACATGCATATATATCTATCAATTCACATATTTATACATGAGTTTTTAAGTAAAAATTAAGCAAGTGAAGAAACCCATGCCGTGATCACACGGAAGCTACCTGCATGCAGATTGCCCTGGAATTCTCTCTTCATTGCTGGGGTTCTACTGCCCTCTGCTGATCAGCACATCTGTGTTGATGGAGAAGGGAATCTGTAGGAACTGTGTGACTCCTTGCAAATAAATCTGCGAAGACTGAGCACAAAAGGAGCAGTACCTCAGGATCTTCTCTGTCAATGGATCTCTATTCCACGGTTTATCGTATCCACTACAGCAGAAACATAAGTCTGTATAGACTTTGAACTGCATCATCTGCAGCCTGTGAAAATGTGAGGTGGCCTCAGAAACTATTGAGAGATACCTTTTCATTTCATTGAAATGGCATTTGAGTCTCCCAAAGTTGACGTGAGTTTATCCTGCTAAACTCAATGAGTCAGGGGTGAATCCAGACGTAGAATATAGAGCTTGCCTTTATTTAAACAAAGTTTAGTGGAGCTTCTGTTGAACATATTTATCACACATGGTCCAAATTGTTTGTAAAAACCAGAGAGCAGGCAGTATTATGAAAAAAACCTGAATGTAGCAATTTTTAAGGTACAATTCACATTATAGACAGTTTCTCTTCCTTCCCTTTCCCCTCCAGCCCCCTTCCCCTCTTTCCTTCCTTCCTTCATCCTTCCTGTTTTCCTCTCTGAGTATCAGAACACTAATTACTGAAGATACTGTTTCTGAGTGACGGGGGCAGCATTGGCCTTGGCATTTGATGCGTGCTTTAATCCCATCTCTATCATAGTACACAGGGGTCTCAGACAATTAAACTTCAGTGGTGTCATCAGTAAACGGGAGATGGAAATAATGGCATGGTGAGCATGAGTATTAAATAAGATTGTGAGCATGCCGTCACATTCATTTAAAATATAAATGTAAACATAAAAAATTGAATTTGTGCAAGGACTTAAAGTGATTATGTATAGAATAGGCTTAGGAAATGTTCCGTATATGCAGAGTTCAATAAAATAGAGCTAGTATTATTACTCCTACTACTGTGTTGTAATTTTACTCCAAAGTATTGTACTTATTTCTTAGCATGTATTATGGCTTGCCTATTACTTGATATTTAGTATGTTTCAAAACTCTCTCCTAAAGCCAAAGGGATATCTGCGAAATTTGTAAGCGATATGATTTAAAGATACTGAGAATTTGTCTTTGTCCACATTAAAATTAGTGCTTCCATCAGTTGGTATCATAGTGGATAGAAGCCTGACTGTGTCTTTGGGTGAAATACTGAGTCATTTCATTTTAACGCCAACCTTTATTTGGGGGGAGGAACGCACGGGACCAGCACTCTGTTGGTGTGCTGTAGACATGAACCGAGTAGACCAAGGCAAGGCAGGCAGGGAGGCCCGAGGGAATTGGAGCCATGTCGCAGGGATGGGCATGCCGCTCACGTCAAGACCTCGAGCTGTGGGTGCGCTCTTTGCTCCTGGGGTTTGCCTCTAAGAACTTCACCTGACATAGCAAGGGAAATGATGTCTACACCTACTTGGTATCTTCGTATCTATAGATACTTGTATAGGTGACCACCTATATCAATATTATTCTAAAGCTGAACTCAGGGGTGTCTCAAATGCTAATCCATGATCATGAGGACTATTTCATCCCTCCTCCTGGCCCCAGCTTTTCTGTAAACTCTCACTTCAGCAGTGAGGAATTGGGCTCCCACCACCTGCCCTTCACTCCGTTGTTCGTTTCCAGCCTGCATTTATACCCGTACCAGACTTGGCAACCTGTGTTCCCAGGGGCACTTGGTCAACCAGCTACAGGGTAGTGTTTCTGTCTGTGCCGTTCCGCCTTACGTCTTACAGACTTCACTCATTTTCAGAGTTTCTTAGGTCTGCACCTTTTCCTGGTTCCTGCCAGGAATTTCCTTTCACACATTTGTGGTGGTTATATTCTCTTGTCACAGTGTGGGTCCCATTGTGGGCTTTCCAAACTTCCTCAATAATTACTTCTTAAACAACTTACAGACATTAAAGTTCAGTTTTTTTAAATATATTTTATTGATTATGCTGTTACAGTTGTCCCATTTGTTCCTCCCCTTTATTCCCCTCCACCCTGCACCCCCCTCCCACCAGCATTCCCCCACCTTACTTCATGTCCATGGGTCCTACATGTAAGTTCTTTGGCTTCTCCATTTCCCATACTATTAACCTACCCCTGTCTATTTTGTACTTACTATTTATGGTTTTTTTTATCCATTGGCTAAATGGTGTCACTTTGTATCAGTGGTTCTCAACTGGGGATGGTTTAGACTGCAGGGGACAGTTGGCAGTGTTGAGAAACATTTCCAGTTGTCACAGCTGTAGGGGCTGGGGGTCCACTGTGTGAGGCCAAGGATGCTCTACCACTCCACATGCCCTGGGAAGTTCCTCCCAAGAAAGGATGATCCAGCCCCAAATGTCACAAGTGTCCTGGCTGAGAAACCCTTCTTTGTAGGAGTTTTGAAAAGGCGTTAGTGTAACTTCTCCAATCATGTTGGTTTCCAAAATTATTTTGACTTTTTAAGCTCTTTCCATATCCTTACAAATTTAAAATCAACTTGTAAGTTTAAAAAAAAAAGTATGGTAGAATTTAAATTGAGATTTTGTTAAATCTGTGGATCAGTTTGAGGGTCACTGACATCTTAATAACACTGAATCTTCTAATCAATGAACATGATGTATTTCTACATGTCTCTTTACAAGTCTTGAACATAACAGAGATGTCTTTATCAGTATCTAGTACAGTGGCAGCATGGTAATGAAGGAGGGACTACCTGATATATGTAATGTTCTACAAGCCCCTGGTCTCTTTGCTTTTTATTTTATGTTAGGTGGAGCATTGTGTAGGGAGAAAGAAAAAAGTATCCTTGGTTTTTCCTGAAAAAATCTCCTCAGAATTTATTCTAGATGTTTAGCTATGTTACTGCTTACAGATCTCTTGGCAAATAATGAACACATTTTAAAGACGTGGTTTATGATATTAATGATTTGTTTTCCTTAATTAGTAAGAAGAGGAGATTCATGTTAGAAATCAGAGTGACTTCTACTTCAGATAGACAAATATCATTAATTAGCAGGCTGTAGTCAATTAATATCCAATATGACAGACCAGGTGGCCAGATCCTGGGGTAAATTTCAAAGTACACACAGTAATATGTACCTTCCCATCTGGCAGGCTGAAGGATTGGGAAGAGGTGCCAAAGTGGTTACTGGCTTATTGTTAGTCAGAAGATCCCTGCCCTTTAATGTGCCATATTAACTACAGTTGTGTTCAGTTCGATTGTCTTCAAAGATGCAACTTGGAACATTAACATGATAATTAAATCCCAGTTTTTGATAACTGCTGGGGAAATAGGTTTGTTGCCTAAATACCAAAGAAAAAGTGAACATGTTTCAACTTCTTCAAAGTTTATTTTCCAAAAGGTATTCATTCTTAACCTGGGAAGATGCCGTAAGACTTCTCTTCTGAGCTTCTTGCTGATCTCTGCAGCCGCCTACTTAACATGTCCACGTGTGCCTCACACTTACCACGTTTAAACTGTGCTTTTGACCTCACCGGCAGGTGATCCAGTGTTTCCCTCATTCACTTTGGTGAGCGGTCCCTCCTGTTCCTAGGTACATAAGCCAAAAGTCTGCATTAATCCTGGGCACTGGCCTCTCATGCACATCGACGCCATCTGTGAAAGGCTGCGTGTTCCGTCTACGAAGCATTTCTCACACGTCTGTGCTTTGCTCTGCTTCATCGCTGCCATTTTATTCTAAGCCCTGCCTCTCTCCCGGAAGAGTGAAATAACTTCCCAATTCCTGCTTCCTTCTTGCCAGTCTCAATCTGCCGTATATGCAGTTGTCAGAGTATCTTTAAAATGTTTTGGGGTCATTTTCACCTCTTATTCAAAGATTGTGAGTGTCACCTCATTTCACTAGACTAGAAGGAAAAAAATTGGGTCTTGTGTCTTCTGTCCCCTGGGTGCTTCTGTGGACTCGTATGACACTGTTCGCCTTCCACTCCAGGGTAAAGTTTGGGGTTGGGGGAGTGACGGGGCTTTAAAAGCATGTCTTGAGCGAAGTACTTACAGCCAGAACTCCTTTGAAATTCACGCCATCAGCCTGTCATATCCTCAGCATCTCCCCCTGACAGGCCCTCATAGGCTTCCAGGTCACTTTGCCGTATTAGCTGAGAATGTTGGTACTGGCTGTTTTTGGTATTTTTCTGTTTTTTTTTTTCTTGGGAAATATCAGTATCCTTGTGGATTTTTCATACACTGTTTTCATATTTCTTGACTTCAGGAACTCTAATAAATATTATGGGTTTTCCAATTTACTAACTTATAAGCTATAGCTATTTCATAATATTTTATCATGCATTAAATTTTAAATATCTTTATATTCCTTCCTGATATTTCACACTTACCTCATTAAGTCTTCTCATTTATAATGTCTCCATTTCTCCTTTATTTTAAGCCCTGCTTTAAGATTCTCTTTGCTCATCAACACTGAATCTCATTTACAAAGCTTTAAAAACTTCACAAAGACTCCCAATATTTTGGTAGAAAACAAAAATGTGAGCACATATTTTCTTCTCTGTTAAGCTTTTGCCTTGGCAGGTTACCTGATACTTGCATATTCCACAGCTTAGCTTCCCTTTTCCGCTTGGGCTGCTTATTGTGAGTAGGAGAAAGTCACCACTAAAAATGCTTTGTCGAAAACCCGAGTTGAACCATTCAATACCTAAGTCAGCCTTGTCTAGTCATTCCTTTCAGGAACCATTCTTTATGTTCACTATTTTCTTCAATGTTCCTACCTTTTTTAATGTCCTGAGACTCTCATAAAGTAATATTGCTATTTTTTCTTCTTTTTACTTCTACAGCCTTGCAAAACATTTAGCATTGTTAGAGAATCATAAAAATTGTTTAATTTAGTCATTCTCAATGCCGGGTGTGAATTAGGATCATCTGGGAGCTTTTAAAAATACTGACGTCAGGACCCTATCCCAGGTCAGACAGATGAAATTCTGAGGATGGTATTCTATCTAGTATGGGCATTCTGAAGAAGCCTGCAAGCTCTGATGTCCAACAAGAGGGAAAAAACACTGGCCACCGCATGCCTCACTGGAATCAGGGTCCTCTGACTGTGTGACATTCGAGAATAAGTCAGTGACAGTGGCAAACGGCTGCCCACGTGTCCGTGTTACTCAGCTCATAAGGCTTTGTGAGCCGCTGCACACTCCGTGTCAGCGATTGTCCACCTTTCTCGTCTCCTGGCACACACTAATTCCTAAAATTCTGCGTCACACCAAAAAACATATTTTTTTGCTGATCTGACACAAAAATAGGTATAACTTTGATTCATTCACACCGGAAGGCTATTGTGGTGTTGGCCGTTGTCATTTTTTTTAATTTGCCAACCTAAGGGAAGAGAGGTCAGTGCCTCTGACTAGTCAGGCATTGCATGTTTTAAAAATTCTTGTGGTACACTGGCTGAAAATTGCCTATCTCGGTGAATTAGCATGGTCTCCATAAAGAAATGGTGTTGCATGCACACATACAATAGTTGATCATCGAAGTGATATCTATAAGGCTGCGGAGAAATGCCTTTTCTATTTCTTCCCTGAGGCTTTGGGAAGCTGCACCTACTTCTTTGAATAAATCTGTTGAAGGTGGGCAGATTGGCAGGCAGTTCACCTTAAATGCTGGCCTTGGAGCTTGGCCTAGGCAAGCGCCTCTTGTAATTCACTTTCAACTTGGCTGAAAGAAGGTGATTTTATGCCTGGGCTGGGGATGAAGGGAGCTTCTGTTTCCCTCTGGGGACTTACGAAGGATGAGAACATTCTCAGTGTGTCTTCCCTCCCCCCGCCCCACCTCCTTTGAAAATAAATAAAACCACATTGTGCTGTTGCTCCACTTGGTTCAGGAGGCAGAGCCAGGTAAGCAGTATGTGCCCCGCTCAACCTCTTGCGTGATGCCTGGAATCAGAGGTGTTGCAAAAGCTGATTAGTTTCTGATAACCCACCAGTGGCATGTGACTAGCAGCTGATTTCACAGTAATATTCTTAAAGTCAAAAGCATCACAGCAACAAAAGAAAACAGCAAACAAAATACAACCAGAGACATTGAAATTAAGAACAATCTAACAATAGCCAGAGGGGTCAGGGGAGGGAATAGTGGGGGGAAGGGTTTCCAGGAACCACTATAAAGGACACATGGACATAACCAAGGCGGAGGGTAGGAGTGGGGAAGAGAGGTGGGATTGGCTGGGGTGGGGGCGGAGTGGTGGGGGGAAATGCAGACAACTGTAAATGAACAACAATAAAGTAATTAAAAAAGAAAGCATCACAGCTACCTCACGTTTTCACATCTTCAATAGAGAATTAAATCTTAGTTTACTGAGACTTTAGATAAAACAATCCATGCATTTGTCTAAATTTTATACTGTTCTAAAAATTCCCAGGGCTTGGTAAAGCTGTGTACCAAATATCACAAAGAAACGTAGAAAAATATGAAGAGAACATCACTAGTTCAGCCATCAACATAATACATTTTAAGGTATTGCCTAAGGAAAAAATAGTCAACTTTAATTTTGACTTCCTGTATGGTTTCGATAGGTAAAACAGGATTTTACACAACTTTTTTTTTTTAAAGTAGGAGAATGGCGCTTTGGATTTTTTCCTTGTTTCACATATCAGGTTACAGTTTGAACTAAAAATGGTATAAACAATTTCAAAATGCCTGAGAACAGTGATGTGTAAGTAAACTATGGACAGAATATCATTCTATTGCTCAGAAAAGGCACCTTAATATATAAATTTCTTTAAACAATTTATTAAGTGTATTAAATAATATTTATTAAATATTATTGTGTTAGCCCTGGCTGGTGTGGCTCAGTGGATTGAATGCCGGCCTGCAAAGCAAAGGGTCACTGGTTTGATTTCCAGTCAGAGCACATGCCGGGGTTTCGGGCCAGGTCCCCAGCAGGGAACGTGCAAGAGGCAACCACTCACTGATGTTTCTCTCTCTCTCTTTCTCCCTCCCTTCCCCACTTCCTAAAAATAAATAATTAAAATCTTTAAAAAAAAGAAAAACAGAACTTTTATTAAAAATAAATATTATATTAAATAATACTAAATTATTTGGTATAAATTATATATTTTAATTTTATTGATGTTTTATTTTTATATATTTACATAAATATTCAAATATTTTACAACTATTTATTTAAAGTGAACCGATTTCTCTATTATTTCCTTGGCTAAATTTGTGCACATGTGCTGAGAATGTTGCCTAGCACCTAGCAAACAACAAGAAAATATTTTGGATTAATTGTTTAGCATCATTAATATAACCTGCATTTTTACCTCAAGTTGGAACCAGAGCCCAGCCCACTCACATATGCATCACACAGAGACTGCCCCCGCCTCAGAGAAGCTGATGTGAGGTGACACCAGGATAGTGGTCCCAGCCCTTTTCTTCCTTCAGAGTTCCCGAAACGTTGGACACGCTGTTGGATCCCTCCTGCTACATCAGTGCATACTTATTACTTACTGAACATTGTGGAGCAAAATTTCTTTTAAAGTCAGAGTGTATGACCAAGTAAATAAACCAAAACGCCATAAAAAAAATTTGAATCAGTTAGAGCTTACTACTCTAGGCCTTTGTAAGTATTTCCTTCTTTTTTCGGCAATTCCCTTCCTCATTAGTTTCTTTTTACTTATATACTTTCTCTACCTCTTTAAAATTTACAGTCTTAAAAATTTTTCCAGGTAGTAACAAACAATCAAAGGTATAGAAAGTATAAATTCAAAAACTAATTGCTAGTGAATCTGTAAATTTGATTTAATCATCTTTCTGCCCCATTCTACTGTAGATAATAATTAAACTATAAAGGCATAGCCAAAATAAAAATTACTGAGAAGGTGATACGGTAAAATACCTCCCAAGTTAAGTGGATCACAGAGCAAACCAATCAGGTCTGCCTGTGGAGCAGGCCTTGTGTGAGTCTCCGGAGTGGTGCCGTGAGCGCTGTGCGTAGGAGCACAGAGACCAGAAACAGCATCTCATGCTTTTCAGCCACACTGCAGAACTTGTTCCCGGACATTTAAGCGTCTCTGGGAACTACTTGGGATTTTGAATTCAGCTTGACCCTGTGTAGGCAGCAGAACCCTCCCTAACAGATGACAAGTCAGAAGGGCCGTGCTTGGCCACGTGTTTAAGGGAGAAATGTCGGAGATCCTTTCCCCTGTTCTAACTCGGATCATCGCACTGTCCTGTGCCTTGAGGAGCTGAGTCCTATGTGCTGTCTCCCCCTGAGAGTTTGGGCTTTGAGTGGCCTCGGTCTACGAGTGTCACTGGCAGGGGTCATAATGTCGGAGAGGGAGTTTCAGGGATTTGCTTCCTTCCTTCCTGCCTTGCCGTAGGCCTGGCGGTCACCGTACACGATTACGTTCCTGTTGGGAAGCCCTGTGCCACCGCTCAGCTTCTGTTGCACTTCAGTATCCCTCTCACATTTTCTTGCCCTCTGTGACTTGTTTCTAGAGCATCACCATCCCTTGTGGGTTTATTGATGCTGCCCAAGTTCTGTAAACAGTCATTTAGTTAAATTATTTTTAAAGTCCCTAGTATGCCATCCCTTTCATGACAGATCCAGAAATCTATTTTTCATTGCTGCTGGTTTTCCAGGGCTTCCAGAGATGTCTTCACTGGTTAGCACTAAAAAGGATCTGGGAAGCTCATCTCAATCCAGTCAATGCCCATCTATTCAACGAGGTCTACCAGGGTCGGTCGTCTGATCATGATACTCTTCTTCCCTCCATTCCTTTCCTCCCACAATTGCCCACCTTACCTCTCACAACAGACCTCTGTCTTTAGCTGACATTCTGTGACTTCCATTCCTTTTCTTCTTCTCATTATGTCTCTCCTCGATGTATTTTTAAAACTGCAATTCAGTGGAATAAAGATGCTCAGAGAGAAGGGAATCAGATCACTTTGATGTTTTTAGCTTTGGTAACCGAAAACCTGAATCAAACCAGCCTGTGCTTTAAGAAATCTATTAGCGCGTCAACTTGACATCCAAAGTAGGGCAGGTTTCAGAGTTGAGTGACGTGTTTGCTCAACAGTGTCATCTGGTGCCCAGGTACTGCCTTCTCTGCCACGCCTGCAGTTATTAGGTGTCGGTGCTCCTCTCCCTCACGGTTATGAGATGGCATCAAAGAGCAATTACACGTGAGAGTCAGAGTCTCCTCCTTTGACTCACCCTTAGAAAAAAAAGTAAACATCTCTTTTTTTTCCCCACTTTGATCTGCAGCAGTGATTTTCATCCGGTGTGCTGCGGCAGGCACACTAGTGTGCTGTGGGAATTTTTAAAACATGCCATGCCTGACTATTGAGTCAAGGGCACGGACCTCTGTTTCTTTTGATTGTCAAATAAAATATGACAATGACCAACACAACAATAGCTGTCTGATGTGAATGAGTCAAAATTGTGCCTATTTTTTGTCAGATTGGCAAGAAATATATTTTTGGTGTGCCTCAGAGTTTTAATAGTTAGTTTCTGTGTCATGATGAAAAAGGTTGAAAGTTGCGGATCTGCAGTGCACATTTCCACTCATGAGATAATCCAAGTGGTTGAAAGGGTTCTCCTGACCGCTCAGGAGGAACTGGGGAAGTCAGTGGGTGTGCGGTGATCGCCTCAGTGGCACTGTTTGTGATTCACCCTCGGCAGACACTTGACGATAATGCTGGTGGCATATTTCCACTTCATTGTAAGGTTGAGGGATTAGCTCAATAATTTCAAATGCATATAGATGTAAATTTTTCTCCTTTTTAGGTGATTCATAGAGAAGTGCACTTTTCTATTATTTTACCCTTCCAATATGTTTGCTTTTAGTGCTCTTGCCTAAATCTAGCGAGATCCAGAGAATACCTGCTGTTTACTGAACGGGAATGAAAGTCTTAATTTTGTTCTTGGTAACACCTGTAATTCATTATAAATTATTAATGTAATCTGGGTTTGAGGAGAAATTAGGACAAAGTTTTAAGGAACTGTATTTTAATTTCTCATCCGACATTTCCTCAGAAGTGGTTGCATTAGAGGTTTATTTCAAATCTCTAAAATTACTACATGATTAACCTTGACTTATGTTGCTCAGGTGGCTGGGCATCATCCCACAAACTGAGAGGCTACCCTTTCCTGGTCAGGGCAAATGCCTGGGTCACAGGCCAGGTCTCCACTTGGGGGCGTGCACCTGGCAGTCAGTTGATGTTTCTCTCTTTCTCTCTCCCTTCCCCTCTCTCTAAAATTAAATTAATTAATTAAAAAAAATTACTACATGAGCCCTGGCTGGTGTAGCTCAGTGGAGTGAACACTGGCCTGCAAACCCAAGGGTCGCTGGTTCAATTCCCAGTCAGGGCACATGCCTGGGTTGCAGGCCAGGCCCCTGGTGGGGGGCGCATAAGAAGCAACCATACATTGATGTTTCTCTCCTTCTCTTTCTCCCTCCCTTCCCCTCTGTCTAAAAATAAATAAAATCTTTAAAAAATTGCTATGTGATTTTACTAAATTTTGGGTATGTTATTTTTTAATTCTCTAACGGAAGAAATATAGTTTTAAAATAAAATACGAGTAGGTTATTATTTCCTTGTGCACAGAGGATAAGGATGCACAATGCTTAAAATAGTATATAATTTAAAATTTTTGTGTCCCCTATAAATGACTTCTAGAATGAAGTCTTACTACTCAAACATAAACCATTTTATTTTCTAACTAAATCCATTCTAACTAGATGTCAATGGGATTTAAATCCTATTAAAAGAGTGAATACTATTCCCACGATTAAAAAATAAAGTATTTCTGTTTCAAATAATTATTGTTGTTTATGTGATTAAGTTACAAAGATGTATGGTTATCTTGAAAATTCCCAGCAGGCAGCAACACCTGAGCACATTATTTCCATTTAATACCCACGCGTTTTAAAAATAAACCCCTAGTCATCACTTTAAAGCTGCCTAGATCAGCACTCCTTTTCATCTGGAGTTCACTGGGAGTCAAAGAGAGGAGGGTCTGAGCCACAGCCTGGAAATTCCTGGTGGACTTTGAACATTTGTTTCCATGCACTTTCATTGTTAATGTAAACCTCGGGGACAGATCCCACAGAGAGCATCTTCAGATTTAGTTCATTTAAAAATTATACATCAGCCCCCTTCTCTGAATGCAGCCCTGACCGCCCCCCCATCTCTATAAGCACTGTTCATACTCATGCCTTTGCCTGTGATACCTTCCCCATCACCTCTTACTAGAGAAATTTCACTTACTCATTCTGTAACTTACTCATGACCAACCTCACTAAAGAAATAGTTGGTGTGTAATTTCTGTCTCTATCTCTCCTGTCTCCTTCACAGCCTAGCACTGCGTTTCTGCCTCTTCCACACCCACTGAGACTCCTCCCACAAAGCCACTGGAGCCTGACTGTCTAGTTGTCATGTCTTCTTGGGTATTTAACGTTTTTCCTATTACATTGCTACTCAGATTGGTACTTCCTCTTCCTTTGACTTCATGACGCCACCTTCTCAAGTTTTTCCTCCAGTTTCTGTGAAAACCTCCTTCAGGTTATCACCCCCCAGTCCACCGAATTAATTGTTGGATTAGGAACCTAAAGTCCGATGTTTTCAGAAATTTATCTCGCTTCCCACCTGCGTGCTGTCCCAGTGTATTGCTTTCTGCTTCTTAGTTACGTGTCCAATTCTTAAGTCAGGATGCAAGAAGCCAGACCTGGCTCTTTACTTCATCATGCCTTCTTATTCCTAAGGATTTTGTGGTAACCACCAAATTCAAAAATTATCATTTACTCTCGCACTATTAAAATCACCATTCTACTTGTTTTTGTCTTTAGTCTCATTTCCTGCAACCTGTTTTGCATATTTACCCATTTAAAAACGGGGTTTTATTTTCTTATTATGTTGAAATAATTATTTACATATTCCTTTATCAGACCCGTGTGTTGTGAATATTATTTTCCTACTAGTGGCTTGTGTTTCATTTTCTTAATGGTGTTTTTGAGAAGAACAATTTTTAAAATTGTGCTTTTTGTTGTTCAAGGGTTTATCTCCGCCAAAGGCTCAAAAATTTCCTCCTATATTTTCTTCTAGAGGTTTTATGGTTTTATCTTGTTGCATTTAGATCTGTGATCTGTGTTGAGTTCGTTTTCGCTAGGTGCTAGGAAGTAAGGGTGTGGGTGGGTCATTGGGAAGAGCTTCCTTCTTAGCAGTGTCCAGTGTTTTTGACCCACAAATACAATGTACCTCTCCATTCATTTAGTACTTCTTCAATTCTCTCTGATGTGTTTTTTAGTTTTTAAATGTGAGTTTTTATGAATAATTTTTAAATATGATATCCAGTACACATACAAATAACCAAACACATGGGGAGACAAGGAAAATGAAGCAAGAGCCAGAAGAGTAAGCAGAACCACAGGGTTTTGCAGAGACAATATTTGGCAAGACAATTAGGGAATACGCTTTTCATTACAGTTCCCCAGACACACTCTCTTCATGAACTCTGTGTGTCCAAAGAAGTAGAATTCTTTGAAAATTTCACCGTGTATTTGGAAACTATAAAAGGTGGCACAGCAGACTGGAAATTGAACCAAACACAAATTTTGGAACTGAAGTTTCAACAACCATTTTTAAAATAACAAGCAGATCAGTTGCTCCTCTTTGGGTGAATAAAATTAAAGATGAAATAGATTTTAAGGCATAAAGCATTATTACAAGAAAAGAATATCACTATGATGCTAATAAATTGAATTTAGTGATTAGATATAACTAATTTTCTAATTTTGTTTGCACCTAACATATGACCTCATGTAGATCTGAAAGGAGGATTAGATAAATCTTAAATCAGACTTGACTATTTTCATAAACTTGGTAATTGATGGAACAATCAGAAAAAGTATAGCAGGAACAGAAGGCTTGAACACAGCACAATACTATGAACACACTTGGATCAATGCACATGATAAATACATGCCTTTGACTATGGAAGACAGTTTTTTTTCAGGTGCACAGGAAACATTGAAAAGTTGGCCATATATGGGATCATAAAGCACATTAAATAAATTTTTAAAGTTGAAGTCATGTGAAATATGTGCTCTGATTACCATCATAGTATGCCAAACAACAATAACAGGAAGAGAACTAGAAATCCCAATATTTAAAAAAATTAAGAAATATACTTAAAAATGGCCAATTATCAAAAATGAAATTAGAAAATAATTTAAACTAAAAGTGCTAATTAAATATTATATTTCAATACTTCTGGGATGCAGCCAAAACCAGGTTTTTAGTAAAAGTGTATATTCTTAAATGCATATATTAGCAAAGGAGAAAGGCTGATAATTAATGATCTAAGCACTTATCTCAAGGATTCAGAAAAATAATAGCAAGTTGAACTCAGATGAGAAAAGGAGAAAATAAGATAAAAGCAGAAAAACTCCACTGAACAACATATATACAATAGAGAAGATAAGTAATCCAACTATTTTCTTTGAATGAACCATTGCAGTGGTAAATCCTTGATGATACATGTTAAGAAATAAGAATAAACACAAATCACCAATGTGATTTTAATGGAGGAAGAGCCCTTTAAATCCCTATGAAGAAAATGGTTATAAAGACAATTTTATGGCAATGAATTTGAAAAAGTTTGTAGAGAAGTATTTTTTATTTCATTTAATTTTTTAGCATAAGTAGAAGTAAAATATCTTATAAAATATTCCCATAGGTGACCTCCAAGCCCAGGTAGTCTTCTAAGAAGCCCTACTAAATATTTAAGAAAGAGGAATTGCCAGTTTTACACATATTCTTCCAGAGAATTATGTATGCTTAGCATAAACCCAACATGGTATAATGAACTTAAACATTGTTACACAGTTAGTGAATAACTAAGGAAGTGTTCATTCTTAAGTTTTCCTGGTTCCAGAGCTCTGAATCCCATTGCTGTGCTGTCTCCCATAGACTATGTTGTGTTGACCCACGGAGAAATATACAGATGACCTTCTCTTAAATGGCATCTTGTCTCCAGTCTAGTCTCAGTTTAAAGGAATAGAAGGCTGATGGATTTCTAGCTCCACTAAATGTAGCGGCCCCTCAAAGTGGGCTGTAGAACATCATGGAAACCCCCACAGAGGCCCTATGCATAGAAACTACATGTGCCCAACCCCCCATGGTCCACTATCAAAAGTCAGAAATGGCTGAGTGGCTTTGTGCTTCTTGAGAGTGGCAGCTTCAGTGTTTCCTACTCACTAGGTCAATAACTCTTTCAACACCGAAATCCATGTCAAAATAAAACCACACACCTGGGAAACCTTGATGTCCGGGGAGGGTCATGGGAAGGAAACTATGTTCACAGGCTTTTGCTCAAGAAATCTCATCTCAAGAACATTAACAGCGAGCATCACTTATGACGAAGACTGTCCTCTCTGCATGTGTCCAGCTCCCACTCATGTGTGGCTATCACCCAGCAGTTAGTGTCTTTAGGGAGGTGAGTCACTTCTCCGGCCTGCCTGGCAGGGGGGCGGAGTAAGGCTGTGGCTGCCGTTGCACGCTGCACGTGCTGAAGCTCGGATGTTCAGACCGGACCGTTGGGGCCGACATAGCACTTTCAACTGGTTGTAAACTTTAAGCAGAAATAATGGATTTGAGATTTTTTTTTTTTAAAGATGTTTCGAGTCTCTATGGAGTGGGGAAGTGGAGGAGAAGGAAGAAAGTTAAAAGTAGATAGGAAGTTAAATTTCTCCCACCTGGAAGGTAGGGGTGAGAGGGCTCTCTGAAAACCTTTTACGTGTTATTAGTAAAAAAGAAAAGAATGTATTCACCAAAATGAGAAAGTGTTTAGCATCCGTTCACAATAGCTGAGAGTATTTCTCATGATCACATCATCCTTCCCTTTGTGGCCTCCTCTCCTGAGCTAAGTTCCATTTAATGCTTCCAAGTCCTGGAAACAGGCTGTTGCTCAGTTCCCGGTCCCTCCGAACTTCAGCCACCTCTCCTGTGCTCACGAGGCTTGTGTCTGCTTGTACCCCAGGTCCCTCTCAGGTAGCCCAGCCTCTGTCGACTGCCTTGAGACGGGCTAGGTGTCCTCCCTGTGTTCGGAAAGTTACTGTCCTCGCTCTTAGCGCTGTGCCCGTGTTTGATGTACAGCACAGGGTCCCCGCTCTGGGGTATGACTCATCTTTGCAACTTAACTTGTGACACAGCGCTTTGTACACACTCTGTCCTTAGTAAATATTTGTTAAGTCAATGAATTACTTGAATGATGAGAAGCAATTCATTCACTTTTCCGGGTGTTCACTTTCTTGTCTTAAGGTCATATCATATCATTTCTAACTTCCCCTTTGCCAATAAGTTTCTGTATTTCTCAGAGTGGGGGCTCTGGTGTGGACTTCTTAGTTTGATATTGGAAGAGGTCCATTAGTATGAAACTTCACATCAGAAAAACAATAAAATAAAATAGGGTGCGTTTTACAATTGTAGAGCTCACACTCACTGGAGAGACCCATAAATGGAGACTTTAAAAGGATGAATGCTGCAAATATTGTCGCCCTCCTGCATCCTGAGGTCAGTAGTGTATTTTTACTATCGTTTTGTGTATATGGCTCTGTATCTGTGATCTAGTTTTACTTTAATGGAAAACAAAGTTAGGGGAGACTTTATAGTCCAGATTTTCTTGTTTTGTGTTAGATTTTATGTTTTTACATAAAACCATCCTAAAACTGGAAAGTTTTACATAAAACCATTATAAAACTGAGGTTTTGTCTAGAAGCAAGAGATGTCCATTGCCACAGGATTTCATTAAATGTAGCTGCAGTTAAAGAGAAGACTCTCTTTCTGTTTTTAGAAATTTACACCTAATGGGGAGGTAGAGCCATGTTAAGGTTCAGATTAGATTTAAGTAGCCCTCCTGAAAAGGTTTATTAAAAAATTAACATGTTTTAATAAATTTCTACTCCAAAGGAATTGAGTTTCTTACAAACTCAGCGTTATGGAACCAACTCTTCATGACATGTGAAGAGCTGTGCTATCTTAATTAAAAAATGAACTAGCATGAGCAAAACAGGTCTTTTTACCATGGCTGCATTACCAAGGCTACCTGAGCATCTTCAGGATGTTGGCACTGGCGGAATCATGAATTGGATATTTGGTATCTGACATGGCCAGCCAAAACAGCCTGCCTTGGGCTACGTTTAAATAATCAGTGACCCTCAGTGCTGTCCTTCCCTCCTGTGGCGGAGTGGGGGGGAGACAGCAGGGCCCTGATGCTCCAGGATGGCTGTGTGAATTACCCTACAGAGATTCAGAGCAAGAAATACAGGCAGGAGAGCAGGTGGACTCTCAGAAATGTGTTAAGATGGTGAAATGTGATGGGAAAGTAGGCATTTCTCTCCACTGATAATGGTGATTAGAAGGGACTTCAGGTGTCAGACTGTCACATCTGATGCCCCATGTTTATCACCAGTCCAGAAGCAGACCACTGAGCTTGCTGTAGGTGACTGCCAGCCAGGCGAAGGGATTGCATGCTCGGTTCTCTGCTTGCACCTCTAACTCATTCCATGCGTTAGGTAAGAGCAGCTGGGGAACCAGGAAACTTTTCAAATAATGAGAAAGTGGGCAGAACGAGGAAGTACCTATTACTTATAGGTAGAATATTTTGGTTTAATTTCTCAGTCCAAAGTTCCATGTGGTTTGCTTTTAAAGTAGCTACATTTGAAAACGTAAAAGACCCATTTAGCCAGATGACCTAGATGCTTCGGTCCTTTTCAGAAGCAGGTATCTTCTCTTCCAGTTTGAGTTTTCAAATGAGAAACCTTGATGTTTAAAATGTCAAAATATCCAGTAAACCAAAATAGTAATTTCCTAAGAAGACAGAAGCACTTTATAGCAGATCATTCACACGATCAGGCACAGAAACGCTGTGCTCCAACCACTCTCTTCTCTCAGAAGTAACAGGTTGCCGTGAAAGAGATCGAATGTGTACACCACAGCATCTCAATCGGTCGGGTTGGTACAGAAGATGACCACAGAATGGGGACTTAAACAACATTCGCTTTCCACAGCTCAGGAGGTGGGAAATCCACGGTGAAGGTGTGCAGGCAGACGTGGTTCCTGGCAGAGCCATCTTCCTGTTTGCAGATGGCCGTCTTCTTCTTGTGCCTTCACCTGGCTCAGAGAGAGAGGCCTCTGGTCCCTTTCTCTGCGTACAAGGGGACAAAGGCCGTCACGAGAACTCCGCCCTCCTGGCTCAGTTACGTGCCCAAGACCCCGTCTCCGGGCACCAGCATGTTGGGGGTTAGAGGGTTAACAGATAAATGTGGGGCAATGCAAACACTACCTGTGGCAGGTACTTCATTCTGATAGGTGCCAAATGTTCTAAAAAATCTGTGCAAAATTCTTTTTCAAATGTGTGTGTTTACTATGTGAAAAGAATATAGGCCAAAAATTTCATGAATCCCCACATTTTCTAATTTTACTCAGTTGCCTCCATTGAGTAAAATTTACTTTATTAAATGCAGTAAGTATAACTCAAAATTGTAAGCTCTCCATTCTTGGAGATCATAATTGGAGTTAATGCACACCAGAGTCCAGCTGGTGGGAGGGCATCTAGTTTTGCTTGCTAAAAAAAATACTGCATATCGGTCAGCCCACAGCCAGAGATTCATATTCTCATGTCCTGGACCTGTGGGCTCATCTCCAGTGCTCCCACTGTGAATGAGGAATCTTGGAAGTACTGGGCTGCACTGTGCTTCTCTATAACCAAAGAAAGTCATTTACATTCTGGGATAGATGCCTGCACGAAACCTCCTAGATTCAAGGTTCTCCCACAAGAGGAAATGCCTCGCCATTCTTGGTCATATCTTTCAACACATGTTTTGGACCTGCATGGCAAGCCTGAAGAAATATTATAAGAGCGGAGAGAGAGGCTTAGCGGTTCCTCTTTAAATTCTCACTCCAAGATACTTTCCTGCCTAAGAGTCATGCAGTAATGGAAACTAGTGCGAATTGTTTTGCTCTGAAATGTGGTGGTGAAAGGTGTGGTACCCCCACCCCCACCCCCAGAGGCATCTCTCTTCCCTTTGCTGGTCCCCTTCCTCTACTCACCGGCCCCAGAAGGGAAGGAGCAGTGAATGCAGCTCATACTCAGCGGTTAGGACAACTTGGGCTGGTGCAGACTATAAACAAAACGTCCAGGGGAAACCTTAGGGTCAGAAATTGAAAACCACAAAGAACCTGGATGTCATGTAGTTCAAACTGTCCTGGTAAAAAAACTATAAAAGTGGAGTTCAAAAAGGCTTGAGCATTATCTAGGACCACACAAATTATAGCAGCAGGCAGGTCCAGAACCCCCTGTTCCTGCATTTTATGGGAGAAAGTGTTTCCAGAGCTTTGTGCCAGGAGACTTTTACTCACATTTGTGCAAGGTCGCAGCTCTGGAGGAATGACAGATAAGTCCAACCTCCAGTGCTAATTCTTTGGCCAGTTGGGCATTCTCTGAGCAACTATTTATTGAATGTTTTACAGGTAGTTCCTTTTAGCTGCTTCGTTGCTTACTTTTGAAGTACAACACTGAGTTTTTGCCAACAGAGCCGAGTGGAGAGCCAGAATCGGTGGCAGCAATTTGTTTAGTAATTTCATTGCTCCACAAATAAACTGAGAGCAAAGGAGAGGTGTGTCAATATTTTGGGGCGCAAACGTATGTAAATATGTTGAAATATGACTTGCTTATGCAGTGCATTTACACGTTGAGTGGGATTAAAAGATACTTCTTTTTTCCCCCTTTCAATATATTAAGTGTGGATATCTGGCCAATATTTCTATACACTAAAATGCAAAAAAAGTTATAAGATTCAGTTGCATTTTAATTGATCAGCATTTATTTGTGAAATGTCAGTTTCTTGATTTTACTTAAAAACAAAGTAAAACAGAGTGAAGGATGTAATTTTCCTCGTTAAATTTATGAGAGTCTAAAACTAAAACCCCTTTATAAGGGAACATGTATTCAGAGTACATAATGTCTTTTTATTGGGAAATATGTCAGGAAACTCAAATAAGAAAATCGTCTGGCCACAGGAACACTAAAGAGTGAGAGCAGGCTACTGTAATGTCTGTTTGTTTAAGTGATGTATGTGAGTATGCTCAAGATTTGGAGACAAGGGAAATGCAGAAAAATGGAAAGAAACCCATGTAGTTTGATTACTCTGGCATGAGTTTAAAGCACAAAAGTAAAGGAAGCATTTGCTCACATCAGAGGACGAATTCATCGGGTACCACTCAAGAGTGTTCTTACTCAGGAGAGAAACTTTCCCACACTCACATCCTCTGACCTTTAACACGTGGCAAGCAAAACCCCAAAGCTAAGAGGGTTGGTTAGCTTAAACTTTTGGAACTTTGGACACTGAGCCAAAATAGCTAAAAGCCTGCCCAGCTGGGCAGGAACATTTGTTAAGCAGACTTCCTTAGAAGATTTCCTGATCTTTGTGGGAATTTCCTTTCTTTCTTTCTTTCTTTCTTTCTTTCTTTCTTTCTTTCTTTCTTTCTTTCTTTCTTTCTTTCTTTCTTTCTTTCTTTCTTCCTTCCTTCCTTCCTTC
>VMDR010015158.1:0-22643 GCA_007922815.1 Macrotus californicus | reverse complement strand
AAAATGCTATTGAAATGTTTTTTATAATACCTAATTTGAATTTCAAATAAAACTTTAAGCATTAATCATTTATTTCCAAAGCACTCTTTAAGTACCTAAAAGAGATTTTCTTTTGCATGAAACTATTTAAGAAATACAAATTCAGTGCTTACTACATTTGGAGCACTATTCCAAACTAGGAGATGTGTACTAAAGGACTAAGACAACACAGATGGCCCTCTGTAGCTGCACATTCTGCATCCTTGGATTCAATCAACCGCAGATTGAAAATACTCGGAAAAAAAGTGTTATGTTGTTGCTGACATGTGCTCATAGTTAGGCCGAGGATGGCTGCGTTGGTACTGAACACGTGCAGACTTTCTTTCTCGTCATTATTCCCTAAACAATACAGAACAACTATTTGCATAGCATTTACACTGTATTAGGTACTGTAAGTGATCTAGAGATGATTTTAAGTACACAGGAAGGTGTGTGGGTTATACACAAATAATATGCCATTTCATATGAGGAACTTGAGTATCTGAGGATTTTGGTATCTGAGGTGGGTCCTGGAACCAATCCCCCAGGGGACACCAAGGATGACTGTACCTGTTTTTGAAGACAAAAGAAAGAAAAGAGCTCACAGATTAAATCAATGCTTGCAGATGTGAGAGGAAGTAGTAAATGTAGCCCTGAGGTAAGAGATTGGGCCTGAAGTTAGACTGGCTAGATTCACATCCTAGCTCTAAATTACTGTGTGACCTTAGGCAAGTAACTTAACTTTTCTCTGCCTCCGCTTCATCATCCCTAAAATGGGATAAAACAGTAATAATAACCTATCTCCGTAAGTGTTTGTGAGGGTTAAATAGGTTAACATACATGCAGAGCATATAGAATACTTTATAGAACACAGTAAGCTGTCTAATATTCTAATTGTCATGGACCTGTTGTTTTCCAACTATGTTAGTCCTTAATTCTAGAGATCTGCCATCTAGTTGGAGAGGCCAACATTTATAGGAGAATAACTAGAAAGATTTCATAAACTGGAGCAAATTAATAGGATACTGCAAGGATGTGGCATCAAGATGTTACCATAGTAACGAAAGCAGAATGCTATTCAAGAAGATGGTCAGGAATAGGTGAGAACTGATTTTGGTCTCAAAGGACAAGTAAAGTGGGTGAAAATTAAATGCTGTGTAGGTACCCAAGAAGAGAAAAAATGCAAAAAAAAAAAAGACTTTTTAGAACTAGAAGACCCTTGACACATTCAAGATGATGTACAATAAGGACAAGAGAGCATGAGGCTTCTGGCTAAATTTCTAAAGCTAGCAGCAGACAGGGCCAGTGAGAAAATCTAAAATGATGACTTCCAGCCACTATTTCACTTGCTACACCAAAATGAGGCAGGAGCAGTTCATGTGGTCCTTTTGTTGGTCTTTTCCCCATGTCCCCAATGTCAAATTATTTTTTAAAACATATTTTATTTATTTATTTTTAGAGAGAGAAGAAGGGAGGGAGAAAGAGAGGGAGAGAAACAACGATGTGAGAGAGAAATACCGATCAGCTGCCTCTCCTACGTGCCCTGACCAGGGATCGAACCGGTGACCTTTCACTTTGTGTGACACTCCAACCAGCTGAGCCACACGGGTCAGGGCCATGTTCAATTCTTTAAAAAAGTTTTCTAAAGGACCCAAGTAAAACAACTAAGGAAAACAACACACTCCTACACATTTAATGGCAATCTTCTTCCTGTGATACACACGAATGTTCTGTTTTCCCACAAGGGTGGCAGGATTTCCCTTGTTTTCACTGAAATCATTGCGTGTTTTCATCGAGGTAAAACACACTTCTCACATTTTTTACTCCTGTATTTTGATAATTTAGGTTTTTTACCCTAAAGTCTTTAACAGTCTTTCTGGTTTTTTTTCATATATACTACTTTTTCCAAAGGGACTGAGGGGAAAGTAGAAATGCTTTTGTGTTGGTGGAGTTATTATCTAGTCTTGACAATTACTAGAAAAACTGTAATCTGTCTTAAATTTAAAAGTTGTTGATTGATTGACTTTTGAAAAGAAGGGCCAGGAAGGTCACAGTATTTAACACCGCATGGTATGTCTTCAGAAGTTTGGACTTTGAGATTTATGAAAACTAGGTTAATGGTACTTATAAAAGAGAAGCATAGCTTTGCTCTAGAAACATGTTTGGCTTTCTAATAGGTCTTGGCTCATTTCTCAGTGATTATTAGGATGAGTTTAACAGTTTCTAGTGTTTTCTTTTCTGAACTTGTTGAAAAACAGGGAGAAAGCCTGAGGTGTCCACATTATGCTCTGTCTTTCTAGAGGCAGAATCGTTCCAGTACAACTAAGTTCCCTATCTCTTTCTTGGGGCAGAAGCTGCAAAACCTTCCAAAGGACAGCTCTGTCAATAGTCCTACTCAGCACATACTTGTCCCAAATCTACTTTTTACTAAAACTTGGCCTCCTTTCAAGATCAAAAGGTTACAGAATTCTCCCGCTTTCAAGCCATTTGTTTACATTTTGTCTTTGTGAACCTGCCATTTGAATTTCTTCAATTTTATAAAGCTGGACTGTACAGCAGAGATCACAGGCTCCCTTAATGCTAAACTGCTATAACCAGTCATTTGGAACCTAACATCAGATGGGCAAGATGGAGACGTGAGTCTAGCAGGTGTAAGCAGGTAGCAGGTTCATATGTTGTCCATTGGGAAGGCTGGAATCTCCAGGTGTTCATTAGGCTAGGTTGTCAAGGTCTGAGGTAGTGGGCTTGGTTGTGCAGGAGACTGTGGGATTGGACTGCCTGGGTTCAAATCCCAGCTCTGCCATCGTTCCCAGTGTCCACTGCTGTGTAATGACTATCCTGAAGACAACGTCTCGTTATCGTTACCTCTCTTGTTTCTGGGCACTGAGTAGGCTCCACTAGCTTTTCTCTCTGGGTCACTCATGCGGTCTGGTCAGTCAGTGACTGGGGTGGAGTCACCTCAACTGCTAATTCACATGAATGGCAGTTCATCTGGCTGCCAGCTGGGACCTCAGTTGGTACCAACAGCCAAAACACATACACATGTCCTTCCATGTGGTCTGAATTTTCTTACAGCATGGCAGCTGGGTTCCCTGGGTGAGTGTCCCAAGAGGGAGCCAGGTAAAGGCTATAGCTCCTTTCACAACCTAGAACCAGAGGTTGTGTAGCATCACTTCTGCTTCATTCTATTCATTAGGATCCAGTCACTAAGTCCAGACCATGTTTAAGAGGAAGGCGATTAAACTCTACACCTCAGTGGGAGAACTGTGAAAGAATTGGTGGACATGTCTTCTAATCACCATAGCCGCATATTAGCTGGAAGACCTCTCTGTTCTTGGCTTTCCTGGTTTGTAAAATAAGAACTATGAGAGCAGCTTTCCTTTCAGGATTTTGTAAAGATTGTAGAAGAAAAAGAAAAAAAGTGCCTGGTACTCAATGTGTCTTAGCTTAGACTATTATCCTGCCTTCTGCAGATCGAAATCGATGCTTGTTGGTGTCATCGATGATAGTATGGTTCCAAGCAAATACTGCCTGAGGAATTGCCACCTTTCCAAATTCTACTGGTGGCATTTGACAAATCCCAGTGCCTGTGGTTCTTCTGCCTGTGGGAACAGAGTTACTATATATGGTCTGAATTCTTTGGTTCACCTCATTTTAGTGACAGTTTCCAGATATAGGTCAGTCCACTTAAACCTGGCCCCATTTGTGGCAATTTACTTCATTATAGGATAAAGTAGTTAGAACCATGAGTAATAATTACTGTGCCTACATTGCTTTTAACACCTTAGTCAAGTAATCCTCAACTCACCTAGTGAGTAAGTTTGGACAAGCACCCCTCCCTCCTGGGGATGAGGAAACCAGGACCTGGGTCATAGGACTTGTTCTAAATTCTACGAAGAGGGAAGAGGCTGGCTGGAGTGAGGAGCTGGAGGTCCTTATTTGCTGGCCCCTTCAACATTACTGCCCCATCACTGATCATTACTCAATGCCAGTTAATACACTGTGTTCAGGTATATATGGTATTAGAAATTTCCTTTAACTTATCTTTCATTTCTGTTAACAGAATTGGCCAATGTCTACTTAGCATAATGTGAGATTAAGTGGGTTAATAAATAGTAAAAACCGTGTAAGTAAAAGCACACTTTGCCACTCAATACATTTTTTTCTTTTTCGGTCAAATTAATATTTTATGATATTTTTGGGCATTCAAACTTTTTTAGGCAGAAGCGGAGGAAAAATTGGGATCACTCCTACTCTTTCCTGGCGTTTGCCCCCCAGGCTGGCTTCTAGTTGTTATGCGGCGCCCCAGTTACTGTATTACAGTCAATCTGGGGGTAAAAAATGTAGAAGGACAGTGCCTTCCGTGGGGGCTGGGACGGACAACTCTCCTCTTTCCCGTTCCCGTCCCATCTAGGCTGGCTCCCGAGTGCAGAGGCTCACTCGCGTTCACCGGGGGGCGCTGTGCAGCCGGCACGGGAAAGCCGGAGGTGAGTCGGCTGGGAGGCGGTGGCAGCGGGTCCTGCCGGCGCGCAGAGGGGCGAATCCCAGACTGCAAGGTCGCCGCCCCCGCCCCTGGGCCGGCCCCTCAGCCGGCCCGGGAGACGGGAGTGGCCAGGCGCCTCCCGCCGCAGCCAAGCGCTCCTCCGCCGCCGAGCACTCTGCAGCCGAGCGCGCACCGGAGCTACAGCCCAGGCGCGTGGAGGCGGTGACCGAGCGCGCAAAGGGCCGGCAGCTGCGGGACAGCGCCCGCCCAGCAGCCCCCGCAGAGCAGCCGCTGCGGGAGCTCCCCTGCCTCGCGGTGAGCCCACGTTCCGGAGCGCCCCCAGGGAGAGAGGACGACGAAGAGGCGGAGTGGAGCCCGGCGAGGTAGCGCGAGCTCTTTCCCTCTCTCCCCGGTCTTCCCTGCCAAGTCCGGCCGCGGCCCTCGAGGGGCTGTAAAGCGTACGCCCCGTGCCTTTGTGCCTGGGGTCCCCGTGGCTCCGCCACTACCCGCGCGGGTCAGCGGGGTCTGCAGCACTTTCTCCTCTGGGCGAGAAGCGCTGCGGCGAGAACGTGCGCACTGTGGAGGTCGCGCAGGGTGGTGGTGACTCCGCAGTTGCTGCGGGTCTGGTGGGAGAGAGAGAGCTTGTAAACTAAGTTCCTCTTCTTTGCCCCATTCCCCTCGTACCTGCGGGCAAAATGTAATCCTGATCTTCCTTGTGTCCACCCACGTCCCGTCCATCTCTCTGGCCCACAGCTGTGTCCTGGCTCCCTGGTTCTATGAAAGGGCACGGGGTGGCCTCCTCTGGGAAGGAAAGGGGAGGGAGAACAATGGGAAGTGGGGTTCAGGTGCGGCGTGCCCCGGCGGCGGCGGGGGAGAAGGGGCCCAGGGCCCGACGGGGCTTCCTGCGCGTGCAGCTGCGCTCCTCTCCTTTGTTCCACCGCGGCGGAGGGGGTTGCCCTGGGTCTGGTTTCCTGTTCGGGACGGGATTGATTCACGGTCCCCTAGAGGGAACGCGAAGGGGCGGGGCTGGCATGGAAACCAGATTAGGAACGGCAGTCCTGGAAGGTGCTGAGGCTGGGAAGAGGGTTGGAAAGGGGGTGATGAGAGTGCACTGGAGAGTTAATGACAAACACACAACATTTTGTCCAAGGGTCCTGTGGGTTTCTGGAGCTTATTTGTGATGCTTTGTTCAGGCTGCGGGTGAGCGATTCTTGCTGCAACAAGTTGTGTGCTTCCCTGAGTTCTAGGCGCTCCCCAATGTTAGTTTGCTGAAATCAAACCCTACTTACAGGGGTAGACGATTTAAAAAAAAAAAGCGAAACTATGAATCAGGGTGTTTTTGTGTATGTGTGCATGTGTCTGTGGACCTGTTTATGCAGCTCGAACGGGTAGAAGGCAAATTTTATAGAACCGATTTTGACATGAAATAATTTTCTCCATTGCAATATAGTATAGTATAACAATTTTCCAGGAATGTTTGGGGGGAAACCACCAGAAAATTAGACATTGCTAAATAAGTAAATCAGATTATGTAACACTGAATTGAAAAACCCTTTCCCAGTCTTTTCCCAGAAAACACACCACACCAACGTTTGGGTTTTGAGTGGAGGAGCCAGGCTTTTGTGTTCTCCCCCAATGTGGGTCATCTGAAATAAGAAAGAGAACACTTCCTATTTTGGTGAGTGGGAATTTTTTTTAGGGGGAGGTAGAATTAAATGTAATATGCTGGGCATTGGTTAAGTGACTCTTTCCTAGATTGGAATCAAGAAACCCAAGAGGTTTGGCTGACCTGGGGAGGGAGCCAGGGGGGATTGAATGATGAGTGTCTTTTTGAATGGGGTATTCCAAGCAAAACTGCTTTGGGAGGAGGCTGACATTTCCAAGCATTCATGGTTTGTGCCTATGGGACACTGATGGAAGGATCCCAAAGTCGGACTGAAGGTTAGAATTACGGCGGATAATTTCGGGGACGTTCAGTGATAGCAGTGTGGCTGCAGGCAGGGGTGGCAGGCAAATGACCCAGTGCCAGCGCTTTGACCAGACCGAGGGTCCACCTGTAAACCACCCCACTGGCCATTCATTTTAAGGTGAACCAAGTTTGAAAGCCCTTTAAGCTTAGAAAGCAAGTTAGGAGCTTACTTTAGGGGGAAAAAATGTTTGCTTGCCCACTAAGTGGTAATGGAAAAGAGCTGTACAAGCTGTTGCTGAGGTTTTGTCTTTTTCGTGGGGGATGTGGTCATATTTTCAGGCTGAAAAGCAGTGGGACTTGTCCTCAGGAGCCATTATGACGTGCAGTGAAGTAGGGTGTTGTCCAACCAGCAAGCTGGCAAAAAACATTGTGCCACGGGCAGTGGACAGAGGAGGGCTTCTTGGTTATTGTTGTCTAGCCATTTTGGACTTTTCATTATGTTGTGAACTGTTTTGTAAAATATAGCATAATTAGATTCCTCCAAGTACTCACTGAAATATAACAAAATGCAAAGCAGAATGCTGTTACTGTCACTGGAGATACAGTTGGGGGATCCTCTTAAATAGGTGGTCTCTGGTTGAAGGCTGGCTGATGGCTGTCCCCCTGTAGGCTGCACCGCTTCAAGGGATGGGTTGCTTTGCAAAGCAGCTAAGAGCTTCTGACATCAGTGGGGAAGGCATGAGGGTTGGGGTGGGGTTGGTTTAAGCAGGACCCAGACAGAGGACCCGTGTGTTTAGCATTTATCCTCCTTTTCGGTGAGATTCTCCTGGTTTCCTTTTTCCTTCTACTATTTTCAATAGCTGGACATTTGGATTTTAATTAAGTGGCCTAATAATAATTGTCACTACCATTTTGTGAGTGTTCACTAACGTGCAAAAGGTTCTACATCCATCGCTGTGTGTCCTTCCCGCTTTACAGCTGAAGCCCAGGAAGTTTAGTGACTTGACTCTTACACCTACCGCACTGATGCAGTCAGCTAAGGGGTGGGGGAGAAGCTGAGTTCCCATCTCGGATTCACGGGCCGTTTTTTTCTTAAGTATACACTGTATGAGATGATATTTTTAAAAAATATTTTATTTATTTATCTTTAGACAGAGGGGAAGGGAAGGAGAAAGAGAGGGAGGGAAACATCAATGTGTGGTTGCCTTTCGTGCAGCCCATATTGGGGGCCCCCAGGCATGTGCCCTGACTGGGGAATCGAACTGGCGACCCTTTGGTTCACAGGGCAGTGCTCAGTCCACTGAGCCACACCAGCCAGGGCTGATATTTTTTAATAATAGGAATAACAACCATTTGATTAGTCCTTTACAGGTTTCAAATCACTTTTGCGTATATTATCATAATCGATTCTTCCAAAACCACTGTGAGATTGGTTTGGAAGGCCAGACTAGTGACATCACAGCTCTTCAAACTGTGTTGTTAAAAAGCTTTGTGCTGTGTTATGTATGGCCTGTGTGAATAAGCTTTATGTGAATGAAACTGTGTGTTAAAGAGTTAGGCTGCCAACATTTAAAAATAAGTTCATTTTTGGAAACATTTAAAAGTGGTAGAATTGAGTAGATCTTATATAGTATTCAAGCATTTTATATTTATTGACATTCATTTAGCCCTTTTTATCTTACAGCCTTTATTAGAACACCACATTTTGCTTCTTCTCTGAATCGTTCCAATTTTAGTGTATGTGCTGCTGCAGCGAGCACCACGTTTTCCTTCTTTACTGAGATGTAATGCCAGTGTCCTTTTAGAAGAGAAATAAGAAGGGAAGGGATGTGATTATAAAGAGGAAATGAGACATCAGAATTGGAAACATACGTGGCAGCAGCAGGCCATAGATTTTCCCAGCACATGCTTTTTGTCCTGGCAGTCGCCTTTTGCAGAAGACAGTCTTCCTTAGGAAAGTGTCAGGGGTCTTTTTTTATAATATCCTCTGAGATCATCAAATTTCTGAGCTCTGTGGGAACACACATTCCACAGGATTTCTGTGCTCATCTTTTCCCCGCAGGGGAAGTGAATGAGCTTAGGCATCAACGGAAGTGGTATCCGTCCTTGGGTGGAATGGAGGGTGGTGCTGGACAGAGGCACCTGACCTTGACCCAGGAGTGACCGTCAAGTACAGGAGCAAAATGGATTATAACCCATAGTGTCATGAGTTGTTTATGGATTTCTCAGAATGTTGCTGGGCAGAGGGAAAAGTCAATATTGATTTTTTTGTTTTTAAGGTAAGTTCTACCTTTACTTGTTTAGTTATTTCAGGCTAGGACACCATTTGGGGTCTTCAAGGATGTGGAGAAGGTATAGTAACTTTTGTCTCATCATACCAGGAAAGTCCCCTCCACTGGATATTTAGAGATGCAGATACAGGTCTACTGAGTTCTAACAGGGAGCACCTTCCAGCTTCCCAGCTGAGAAGGATGAAGGATGCTCACCAGCATCATACTCTTAAAATCTCTCGCAGGTTTCTTTTCAGTTGTCAGTGCTGTCTTCATTAAAAAGCAAGGAAGGAAATCTATTATGCCTCCAGGATAGAGCAAGGCAGAATGGTGTGCCCAGAGTAGATGCTGGTGAAATGAAGAAAACAGCCATGACAGCTGTGGTGACCAAGGCCACGCCAACACACTCTGGCTGCCAAGACAAAAGCTGAAAACAAACAAAAGCAGGAGGGTGGGAAGAAACTGAACACAATACCTACTCTTTCCCCATCCTTCCTTTCATTTTCTCCGATCTCTGATTGTGTAGCAGGGGTCAGGTCTCTGAATGCTGCTTACCTCCGAAGGCTGGATTGCTTAGGGTATTTGGGAGCATCACCCCCGTGTATACATTGCCCCAGAGGAGAGCGGAAGATCCTGTTTTGGATCCTGAGGATGTATAAGGTATCATTCCATGGGAGAAGGTGTTGAATAATGTGGTCAGTCCTGGTGTATGGCAAGTCCTTAGTGTCCTCCTGCTTCCTCCCTGCATACCTGCCAGTAACCCACCCTCATCCTGTGTTCAGCAAGGCTATTGATTCAGCCCCACTAAGGCTGTTCATAAACTTCAGGCATATTTGCATTGTGCACAAGAAGTGCCAAGTCCCCAGAGAATGAATCATTCATATTTTATATGACATTTTATATGTTGATTAAGTATTGGGTGCTTGTGAAACTTGCCCACGGCTGGTAGAGATCAAGCCCAACACGGTGCTTCCCAGAACAACACATGGCCTCATGGTGCAGTGCTCTTTGAGGCTTCGGGCCACTTTAAGGAGTTAGTTTTAAGGAGTCTCCCTCTCACCCGACTAGCTTCCTTTGTCACTCGGAATTCAGGGTTCTTGGGGGTATTCTTGGCAAGTCCAGAGATGGGAGAGTTGATTGAATGCCCCTGAGTTCCTCCTTCTTTTCTGGATCTTGTGCTTGGCTTCCCCATCCTGCATCAATCATTCCCCTTCCCCAAGTGAGGAAGACTTGTGCAACAAGCTGCAACTGAAAGTGTGAGACTCAGAGCCAGTCCTGCTTGGTGATCTTCCTTAACGTGTCCTGGTCACACCTTTCTCTGCAGGAATCAGATGGTCAGATGGGAGTTTTCAGGGGGGTTGTCTGCTCTTCGATCTTCTCTCCACCTGAGTGCAGTCTGCAGGGCGTCCGATTGGAGCTCAGGGTCTGATGTGTGTGGATGAAATGGTGTGAGGGGCATTGCAGAGCTGGGGCTTGGGGAATAGGGTTTCGTACAAGGAGAAGAAAAGAATTGGTATGGATTTATATTCTTAGAAATTGAGATATAGAGAGAAGTGAAAGTTGACATTCTTCCTTCGCTTATTAAATAAACGACAACTCTGAGCTTCTAAAAATACCAGGTGCCTGGCTTTCCTCGACAGCTGGGGGAGGCTGAGAAGAGAGCAGGTCTCTGCCCTCCCAAGACTTTGCAACTAATCCTGCGTCGACTCGAGATGCTTTGAAATTGCACTCGTTTTGCAGTGTTAAAATGAAAATGCAATTCAAAATCGTACATTACAAGTTTTCAAACTTGTTTAAAAAAAGAAAATAATTCAATATCCTTGAAGAGGTTTTGGAGAACTGAATCCGAAGGACAATGGAGCAGATTGTTGATTATTGGCTTTGTAACTGTGTGTGTGCACACCATTTGCCGGCTCGTTTTCACTGGTTTCAGGAAAGTGTCTTTCACACTCTTTAACCAAAAAGAAGCCTCTCAAAAAACTTCAATTGCAGAATTCCTGCTGGCCCTACTTACATTTCTCCAGTGCTCACCTTCTCTCTCCCCCCTCAGTGCTGCTTCCTTTTAAATTCCATATTATTAGACCCTAAAGCCCCACTCACAATGTTGCCATTGCAAATAGGCTTGGCTCCTAGCTGATCACTTTTTTCCCCTGGAAAGTGCTTCAAGAGTTTATTCATGTTAGAGTCCAGCCTAAATGCTGTTAGGAAAAGCTTAATTTTTATAAACATTGGTCTTACGCCAATTCACGTGCTAGTTATTTTGCAGCCCCCTAACAATCTGGTCACACGCAGAGCACCGTTTTGATCTACCCCTGATGTGGTGAGCCATCGAGGAAAAAGTTCTCACTTGCCGAAACCTTCAGGGTGTTGAGAGGCATTCATTAAAATATATGAACTGCCACACTGAGTCGGATTTAGGGATCTGTGTTTTGCAGAAGCAGAATACTAAGTATTCTCTGACATTGGGGGAGGGGGCTGAAGTTAGACCTGATAGCCTTATAGGTGTCAGGGATGTCTCTTAAGCATCCATAATGACATAACCTCTTAAAGACCTCTCATCCATACGTTTAAATCCATAGATTCCAGTTTTTGAATTGTTTATTTTGATCCTATCTTCTATTTATTTTACACCTTCTCTGAAGGTAGAAATTGATTATTCATCAATATTTTTGCAGTGGTAGAGTGTTAAAGTTGAGAGGGCCTTTAAGGTCACTGCTGTGATCCTTTCATTGTATTTGAGACCTGCTCAGGCTCATAAAGCTAATTTGACCCCACCCAAGTCTTTTAACTTCTTGCCCAGTTTTCTTTCTAGGGGAATAATTCACTGTCTTCCCAAACCCATCTAAATCCAAGCTTGGTTCCCATTACCTAAGAGTTGATTCTGTTTTGTCTTCATTGTGCTGATAGCATTTCTATCATTGTCATCACTTTGGATTTCAGAAGTATCACCTATTTCTGTACTTAAAAACATTGAATATTTTTTTCTTTTATTGATTGTAGAGAGAGGGGAAGGGAGGGAGAAAGAGAGGAAGAGAAACATCGATTGGTCACCTCTTGGATGTGCCCCAACCTGGGGTGCAACCCACAGCCCAGGCATGTGCCCTGACCGGGAATCGAACCGATGATCTTTTCATATACGGGATGATGCTCCATCCAACTGAGCCACAGTGGCCACAGAGCACTTCTCTGTTTTTGATGACCTGTGCACCCATCCAATCAGTTGTGTTTGGCGATCATTGCCTTGTATTTTCAGGTCCTTAAGCATCTCTCTGGTTCAGACCTTTAAAAGGCCCGGTTAATAGAATGTGGCATTTCCCAAAGTAGGTTGTTCCATGAAAAGTTAGGAAGTTGGAAAAAAAAACCCCATAAAGTTAGTGGATGTTATGTAAAAAAGGGTTCCTTGGTCAAGTAGATGTTGTTAAATAATATTTTAAAATAAGTTTTTTTGCAGAAGAACTTCTCATGCTCTTTCATTTGTGACTGTGCACCGTGAGTCTCCAAGGAGATAGAGGATACGCACGTCCCAACTTCTGTGACCAGTGGACCACTTTCCTGGGGGGATCGTTATGTGGAGAATGCTGCTATGTTACTTCACTGTACCATTTCTAGATGCAGAGCCCTCTGATTTTCTGTGGGACTCAGTATTTTATGTCAGTTTCACACTGAGTTCACTCTCAGATATGTCTCAGGGATTTTTACCTCCATGTTCTCCTGGCTTTTTCCTTCACCTGGGAACCCCTGTCCCCCTGTCACACCTGCACACCTTCCACAAGCCAATTTTGTTCCATCATCTCCGTTTCCCCAGACTCCTGTTCTTCTGAACTTATAGCACTTCCCATTTTTGACCAAAAAAAGAGAAAGTATCTGAAACAAAATATTGAAAGTAACATTGTACACCCATTATAATTAAGTTATTGGAATTTACACAAAGTGCCATTTTCTATATTTGTGTCCGCTGATGCATATCACATTCTTCTCTCCCTTCACACAGGTTCTTTCATGTGGCTTGTTCTTTTAAAATTTTGTGTCATTGGAATTACATTGACATCTTTATGTTTTCATCGCTTCCCATCTACAACCTAATGTGCCTCTTTATGTTTTAGCCCTTTTATGTCCTTCAACGGCATTTTATAATTTTATGTGTGAAACTCTTACATCTTTTGTTGGATGTGTGCCCAGGTGCTCATAGCTTCTGTGGTCATCATGAATGGAATTGTTGAACACAGTTATGACTGGTGTGGTGGCCAGCATACAAGAGTGGGGTTGATTTGTGTTTGTTTATAGGTGATTCTTGATTGGTGAAGTTCACATGTAAACTTGTGCTTGTTATTAGAGCCTGAAGTTGGTGGCTTTTCTAACAGCATGAACTAACAACTTGTCATGGAAATGTCACGATTCACTTTACTTTTAAAATTATATACAGTGCTTTTAGACGTAGGAGGGGAGGTGACATTTAGTTGTTTAATGCGTCCATTTAATCACTCATCAAATGTTCGGTGCCTGGTGTATGCCAGGGACTGACTGTAGTAGGCACGGAGTCCTCAGTGGTGACGAGAGCAGGTGTGCTTTCTGCTCTCATGGAAAATGAGAGCGGAGAAGCGTTGCAGAAATGAACACATTTGTGATGTATTTATGGACTGTGATATATTTATGGATTGTGGTAGATGGTATGAAGGAAAGGAGGCTGCCAGCAAAAGAGAGGAGACTTCAGACTCGAGGCAAGGAGAGGGCTGTCTGAGGGAACCAGCACCTGTGTTGCTGCCTGAAGGATGGGTGTGTTCTGGAAGAGGAGAATGGAAGAGCTTTCCTGGCAGTGAAAAGCGGGCCCAGTATCCCTGAGCTGGGGCTTGCTTTTAGTGGTAGATCAATGGAAATTTTAGTCATCAATAACTTAAGTCATTACTTCTTACCAAATCATCATAATAGTGGTATTTAATGCTGTTTAAATAATGATGACATGAAAATATTTATTTTTGGTCAATATGTGCCCCTTCCTGCTCAAGTGAAACTGCCCGAGTTCAGAGAGCAGCCTCTATGGTGTAGCTGGAGTGGGACGACAGCCCATCCCCCAGGCCCTGCTCTGCCATCTGAGTGCTGCCATTGCTCCAGGTACTGGTGGCGGCCAGACACAAGTGTCCTGGGCTCTGCACTACTGGGCTGGCGCCTTGCTCCCAGGTCGGGAGAAGCCCTGAGCAGGGCTGCCTTTGGCTCAGCCTTCTCCCCTTCCCCTACGCCACTTTCTTCAGACGGCCACTGAGTGCTTGGGAGTGGATGGGGTGGGGTGGGTGCAATCTGAGTTACACACACCTTGGTCCAAGTAGAAACGCTGCTCCTTGGCGGAGGCTTTGCATCTCAGCTTGGCTCTCTCTTACTAAGTAATGAGTCCTTGTCTCAGTGGGAGGCAGTGTGGTGCAGTGGTCCCCGGGGCTCTAGAGAAAGTGTTGGTTTGAGAGCTGACTGTTCTTGGGCAAGGAACTTAATCTGTCTCTGCTTCCTGTTTCTCACCTGCAATGTACAGGTAATGATAGAGCCTTCTTCTTTGGGTTATAATAGGGATTAAGTGTGTTAACACATGCAAGTGCCTAAAATAATGTCTGGCACAGAGCAAGTGCTCAGCGTAGATGTTAGTTATTATTCAGTCTTTCCTGAAAGAGGATTCCTGGGTTCCTTCTCCCCAGTGCCAGATACTCAGATCTGTTCAAATCCAAGCAGTGCATATAATTTATGACTTGATACTCCAGTTGCTCCTGAAAACTGTGTAGGAAGGAAGATGGCAAAGGAATAAACCAGAATGTTAACAGCAATGGTGTTAGTATAGCAGATTGGGGTGACTTTTACAAATCTTATAAAAAAAGGCCAGGCTGGCCGTTGCTTAAGTGGCTTGCTGAAGTGGGCAGAAGAGGGCAGGGCACCTGGGGTCAGGCTGCTCTGACCACGTGCACAGGTAGAGTGCTTTCCCGTTTCTGCTTGTTGTTGTGGAAATGCAACCGGATTTCAAAGTCTTCAGCAGAAATGTCCCAATATGTTAGGAGATGAGCATGTGGCTTCTTGTGAAACTCTTCTTTCTTTGCATGTTTCTTTTACTGTCATTATTTTCCCTTTTTGTTTCTTCCTGCTCTCCCTGCGTGGGCCTCTGTCCATCTGTTACCCAGTCTCCTTGGGTCTCCGCTTATTCACCTCCCCCTTGAGGTCCCCTCCTTTCAACACCCCATCTTTCTCCTTTACTTGCTGTCATGTAGAAATGATGCCTGCACTTCTGCATTCAAAGTAAAGAATGTTTTCTTTCTTATTTTTAATCGTAAGAGTAAATGTACCTTCTTACCCTCAAAAATCTAAATTAAGTTGCCTTTTATTTAGTCACATGTGGAATGAATGGATGGAAGAATGAATGAATGAACTTACTCACTCAGTAAACTCTGGGGGCCTGTGACCTCCTAAAAGCAGCAGGAATCGGGTTGGGAGGCCAAAAGACTGAGGGAATGCTGAAGTTAAATTTTCCCTCTTAACCTATTTTGCCCAGGGTTTTCTGTGTTGGTATCATTTTGTTATGTGTCAGAATTTTAAATTTTTCCAAAGTAGAAGAACAGAATTCTGGAAAATTACCAAAATATATTTTTACAAAGAAACCTTTGCCAAATCTGACACATTTCCTCAAAAGCCCATTGACTTTAATTACTTTTTTAAAAAACTTCAGTGAGCTTTCCAACTTTCCTTTTATTTTATGCACCTCCTCTTGTCTAATTCTGAGTGAAGAAATGGACTTTCCAGCTAAGTTTGCTTTATCTGCAGGAACTTATTCTTCAGTAGTGGCATTCTGTAAGGATCTCAAATTAATACCGGCACAGATTTCGAGGAAGGTATGACAAAGATCTTGCCTGTGTCAGCACAAGAGCCATTTACTTGGGAAAATGACTAGTGTCAATGAAATTTCACAGTTGCATATAAAATCTAGTCGAAGGGATTTAAATAAGATGATGCCTTCCGGTACCTTATTCATCTATTTCTAATGTTCTTCATCTCCCACCACAAGTGCCTAATTTGAACATAACATAAATATTTATGGCTGTGCTTTCTCTGCTGGTACTGTTACAGTAGAATCTGGGTTTGTAGAGTGGGTAGAACTCGGCTTCAGCATTTACTGTTCAGAAGGCTTCATCATAGGACTTATTTAAATTAGAAACAGTGCACACCACTTATGAGTAAAGCAGTGGTTGTAGGGGCTCTGCCTACCCTACACGGCTTTGTCAGGTTTCATCACAGACCCGCACAGGTGTGGGCGTGAGACCTTGTATTACGTTTGTGGCTTTTGCCGGTTCATTTCACATCCACTGATACCCGGAGGAGGAGAAGTCTGTTGGGTTTAGCTGAGGCATGCCAAGGGTAGGGCGTGAGTGCTGAGGAAACAATGGGGCGATTGTCAGCTCGATCTTAATACTCGTTATTTATTGCCAATGTAAAAAACAAACAGAAAGGTCTAGGTGAAAGAAACGGTAAAGGAACTGTCATTTTACATCCTCTAAAGGGCACCTAGAAACGGTCTCGTGGACTCGAGGACGGCACAGTTGACAAAGCCTCTCCTCCTTGGGTGGAGAAAATGCCCCTCCCTACCTGGCAGACAGCATTTGATAGAGAGGCCACTCCTCCTTCTGTGGTTCCTCTTCCAGCTTTGCGCTGTGGTCTTGGCGGCCGCCTGTGCGCGGGGGTCTTTGCCTCCTGGAACAGTGAGTGACTGTGGCTGATGCTGCCCAGTTCCACAGTCATGTAGCTGTTGCGTGTCCAGTTGGACTTTTTGAAAAAACCGATCAGTTTATAGGATCTCATGCTGAGGTCTACAAATACAAGGATTTAGGGGGAGACTTTATTTTGTGGGGGTTCGCTTTAGGTGTTGCCACAGGTGTATCATGGAGGTGCAGTGACATTTGAAGGGAATTCTATAGTAAACTTCCCATGCATCTTAGCAGCAACTAATTCAGAAAGTCCAAAATTACTAGAACCGTCTTTTGGATATTTTGTATTAGAGAATCATTTTAAGAACATTACAGAAAGTTTGGAAAATGGAGCTAAAAAAGACGCCACTTGAGCCAACTACTCTAAAATGTCAACTATGGTCATTTCTAAATATTCCTTTCTAAGCGTTTTGTTTATATGGCTTAAAATGATTGTAATCATAGAGTACCTATTTTCTATAAGTTTTATAGTTGTGTATTATTCCATTGAGCACCATAATTTCCTTAAACATCCCTTTATTATTGGGCGTTTGGGTTGTTTCTGTCTCTTTGCTGCTGTATGTAATAAACTGATGAGCAGTTTTTTATATACAGCCTTTTCCATATTTTGGATGATTCTCTTACAATAGATATTGAGAATGAGGTGATTGTGCCAGAGGTTGTGAATATTTTATGTACTTCTCTTTGATCAGGAGGTGTACATTGTGACTGGATTGCCGGGTCAGGGAAGGTTTCCGGCCCACACGATGTCGGCTTGTCGGGAGTGGTTGGCGAGGTCAGGACTGAAGTGGGTAGGATGCAGGGACTCCAGGCAGGGGGTGAGGTGACCTTTGAAGTGCAGGGCCTGGTGCGGAGGGACAGGCCAGTTCCCATGACAGGATCACCAGCTTCTAGGTGTGGTTTAGGTTGCTGTGGATGTTGTTAGAAATGCTTAGAGGGTGGAGTGAAGGTAGAGAAAGGTGGATGACAGACTTCTGGGGAATGTTATTTTGTGACCAGAAGAGGAAAGAAAAGCTGTTCAGGAAAATAAGAAGCGATGGGGGTAGGAAGTGGACAGCCAGGAAGAAGGGGCCACTTGGAAGCCAGAGCAGGAGAGAGGTTCAAGGAAGGGGTTGCAGGAAGCCACCAACGGGTGGTGACATTTTATTTGAGGTTGTTTCAGTGGCATGTGCCTAGCGAGCTGCAGGTGCCTGGGAAGGCTGGCACCTGTCAGGCATAGTTCTGTCGGAAGCCTGGGCTGTGGAGGAAGAGAGAGAAGTAGGCGGTGGGTAGAAGCGAGTTCGCGAGGACTGCCATAACAGAGTACCGTAGACTGGGTGGCATGTTTATCTTCTCACACTTCTGGAGGCTGAACATCCAAGGTCAGGGCGTCAGCAGGTTTGTTTTCATCTGAGGCCTCTCTTCTTGGGTTGCAGGTGGCCACCTTACTGTGTCCTCATTGGTCATCTTGGATTGGGGCCCACCCTAACGGCCTCCTTTTAACTTGATCACCTCTTTAATGGTCCTGTCTTTAATTACAGTCACATTCTGAGATTAGGGTTTCAACATATGAATTTTAGAGGGACACAGAAAATTTGGGGAGCACAAGTCAGCACCTACCGCATGGAGTCTAAGCTTGGTGACCCACTTGTCTTTCTCCTTGCCCCGTGCTCCCTCTTCCTCCACACTGTCGACCGTCTGCTCCTTCTTGTCACACGCTTGTCCCTTGGCTTTGGCGCCCTGTGCTATTCAGGGCTTACCCCTCACCTCCTAGTTCCTTGGTGTCCACGTCCTGCAGGGTTTGGGCCTTGGCTGTCCTCTCTTCCTGGAGTCACTTCTGTCTGTCTTCCGCTCCTTCTCAACTCTCACCCAGTCTCCTGCGGTAATGTGTTCTTTCCTCAGGCGTAACTTGTGCGTCAGGTGAACTGGGGAGTGAATTTTATTTGATGATAAGACTGATTTTTGTCATCCTGTCCTCGCGGTTGCTTATCTTACAGCTTAACACACACACACACACACACACACACACACACACACACCCACACACCCACAACATAGCGGGAACAGTCATGTAGGCCACGGTTTAGTGAGACTTATATTTGAGTTTACCTCATTTCACAAATTAATGGTTTTCTCTTGAGAGTAGTTTTGGTTCCTTTCTTTTCAAGAGCCTACCTTGGTTAAAATAAGACTGAGTATTGGGTAGCTGTTCCAGTTGAGTCTTGGGGCAGAATCATTTTAGTGGGTGCAGTGTTACTGCCTTTCTTCTATAGATATTTTTGTTGTTGTTTGTTTTTTTGAATTAAAACTATGTAGAGATTGAGGTTATCCTATTTGATGCTGAGGAGGGAGTCTTCAGGCACGGTGTTGGTGAAGAGGTCAGAGTTGACTTGTGAGTATACGTTATTTAAACTATGGTTGGTTGTTTTGGGGTCTCTGGTGTGTATGTGTTTACATGGTGTTTCTTTCAGTAGTCAGTTGAGATACATCTGTGTGATTTCTACACAAAAATTCATATTTTTATTGAAAAGGCTATCCGATTTCTGAAAGTACATAAATTATGGATAGAGTTACTATTTGTCTACCTAAAATAGAAGCATCCAGATTTTGCTGGGCAACCTTGAGAGGAACGTTTTTGTCTGTCAACAGTTTTAAAGTATGTAATTTTAAAATATGAAACTCAAATTTAGTTTTTAATAGTAACTTGTATGTTTATTCTTTCTATCTTTAAGAGGCAGGTCATTGGAATGACATGTGACCTTGTACTCTTGACTATGTCTGGTTGTGGGTTTGAAGTGTTATTTTTGTGCTTTTTTAAAAATGACTTAAGCCCTTCTGACTGTCGATTTGGGAAAGAATAAATATGGTCGTTGGATATAGCGTTGAAAACCAACCAGATTTATCACTGGTACTGTGGTAGCACTATTCATTCGTGCGGTTGTCTAGGCCCACAGCTTTAGGAAACAGCACCAGCTCTTAGTGACCTCCACACCTGCCAGATTGGTTGCCATTCTCTTCCTGAGTAAAATACATCTGCTGATGCCCGTGACACACTGAATGCGCAGAGCTGCCCCGTGATGTGCTCCTGAGTTTGTGCTCCCACCGGTGGAGGTAGATGCTCCCCCAGACTTGCTGTATTTATGCCAGACCTGTTTATAGCAGCTATATTTGTTATATTTAATGTAATAATTTTAAATATGTGTTTTTCTATGAAAAATAGTCTTTTCTATGAAAATTCACTAGAATGGTTTGGAAACCACTGGTAAGTTTCTAAAAATGATGATAGCTGATTTAGGAGAGGCTGATTTGGGGGATCATGAAATAAAAGTATTTCTGCTAATATTGTCAATCTTTCAGGACAGGGAAGCCCAGCTGTGGCCATGTAAAACCCGAGAATCTCAGCGGTTCGAAGTGATAACGCACGGTCACCCTGTGTTCACTGTAGGTCAGGTGGGGGCTTGGCTCCACGTTGCTTTTGACACTGTGATGGAACAGCACCCTTGGGGACGTTGTTGGTGGCTGTGGCGGAGGGAAAGGCTGCTGTGAAGCTTCAATGGCCCTGTGCCTGGATTCAGGATGGCAGGGCTGTAGAGTCTTGCCATAGAGGAGCAGCAAACATTTGTCAAGAGTGATACAGGCTGCCCCACATCGCTTCCCAGTTGTCCTGATAGTCCCACCCTTCTTTAAAGAAATTGGGCCTGGAGGACGCTGCCATGAAGGTGGTTTATAAAAGAAAGGCCATGGGCGCCACAGGCAGTGGACATGTACTTAAGGCCTCAGCACTGCAGCACAAGAGTGGCAAGCAAATGTATTTTTATAGGGTTTAATTTAAAACATGTGTAGGGCCCTGGCCAGTGTGACGCAGTTGGTTAGAGTGTTGTCTTGTAGACCGAAAGGTTGTGGGTTCAATTCCTGGTCAGGACACATGTCCAGCCAGGTTGCAGCTTTGGTCCCTGGTCGGGGCGTGTATGAGAGGGCAACTGATAGATGGTTCTCTTGCATCAATGTTTATCTCTTTCTCTCCCCCCGTCCCTTCCCCTCTCTCTAAAAACGGTGTCCTGCGGTCAGGATCTATGTGTAGCTATGTATCATTTGTTTACGACTTCCAACTTTATCTGGGTTTTTGAAGAACTAAGCAGCTAAACTGTCAACCCTTATGCACTTGGAGGAGAGGGCCTCCTTAGTTTTCTTAACCCTCCTATCTCTCCTATACCCTCCGTCAAATTAGGTTTTCACTTGTTATGATAGATTCATCTGTTTTTTTCTCTTTTTTCATTTCTATTTGTCCTACCCTAGTTCTTATTCCTGAACTACTAAATTTGTGCCCCTACTGGTTTCCTGCTGCTGTCTTGTATGGTACCTCTTATGCATGCATTTAGACGAAGGTACCCTTCAGGGTAAACACAGTCCCACAGCAGCTCGACTCTGTGCCATTCGGCACTGCCCCCTTGGCTGGCCCACTGATCAGAGACCCACTCCCCGCTCCTGGTCACCCTCTCAGCTGATTCAGACTGTCCCCTGATTAAACCTCCTTTACACTTTTTGTTGACTCTATCCTTGAATAAAAATTTTTGTGGTGACTCCCCGTTGTTTATAATGCCTGTCCTCAGCTTTATTTTCCATCTGATTATCCATCACCAGTGATCCTCAGTCATACTCGGTGCTGTCCGGGAGCTCTGCCATCAGCAGTGAGTGCAGGCCGACCGGGGAGATGGGCTGTGGGGTGGTCCTTCCCCTCTCCCAGCACCCTCCCAGCTGTAAGCTCCTTGGCGGGCACCCTCAGGCTTGCCCACACCAGCTATCTTCTGCCTAGTCACTATCTTCTGCATATGTTTTGTCTTCTTTCTTTACAGTTCTTTTCTCCTTAACTGCATTCTACTCATTTTCAAAAAGTCAAGAACAAGTTTCACCTGTTTGTTCGGCCATCCTTATCTGATCCTCCTGTATCATGATAATAGTTCTGCCTCTAACGATAAACCTCACTCAGTCTCTCTATTCCTCGTTTTCAGGTGAATTATCTGCCTTCTGTGGGCATTGGTTTTCTTAGTTATATTGCCCTTAAGTATTTTTTTCCTCCTAGGTAGAAAGCTACTGCCTAGGGGTCAGTAGATGTGTCTCTAATTCTTCTTCCCCCGAGCCTGTGTGTACCAGACACACAGGTCGGAGCGGCAGCAGGCCGGGAATAGCAGAGACTTCAGCGTGGTTGACCATGTACTGCGGTCTGGGTGGAAGCTGAGGCCGGCTTCCTAGCCACGGGATATTGACCTCCTTTCCCCTTCTTATCTGTGTGCAAAATATTTGTTGTTCTCGGTGTGTTCTCCCTGTCACAACGAATGTTTGTCTCTCCCTTTCATATGAACCGAATGCTAAAGTGCTCGTTAAATCAGTGGGAAAAAACAATGGAGAAGAAAAGTTGGTAAGCAATTTTAATTTCTGAACGAGGGGGCCTTATAATTGTGTCATTTAAAAACTCTCTATGGCTCTTCCATATTTCTCTTTCTATCTGCCTACCTACCTTATCTGTTGAGAAACATGATAAAGGGTGGATTGTTAATTTTTTTATGCCTTTTAATTTGATGATTTACAATGTAATAATGTTGTAATATGAAAACCTTTTTGATTTTGGTTAAGTGCTTGTAGAAGGAGATGAGCTTTTCTTGATCAGGCATGACAACACAGTTCCGTATTGAATATTTTATTTCTTATCAAACTTTTCTTGGAAAAATGTACTGCATTGTTCTATACAGGGTCACACTGCTTAACTTTAAAAGTTGATTTTTGAATAGCTTTACAGGTGGTATGCTATATTGAAGGGAGAAAATGTATATATGTATATGTGAGGCAGTTGCATGTATCCTTATATAAATATGAAATATTGCCATATCCTAGAGAACTTTTGGAAATTAGCAGAACTGTTATTCAAATTTAGTTAACATTTCTAAATTTAAACTTAGTAGGCACACATTTTTGTGAACATTTTAATTTGTGACTTAAAAGGATTATTTAGTTATGGCATGCCTTATAGGTAATTTGCTGTATAGTATATCTTCCTAAATACTTTAGAGAATATATTTAGAATATATTCAGAGATATGTAAGAGATGTATAACAGTGCATTTGACTTTAAACTCAGTAATGCTTCTAACATTAGAAAAACTGAAAAATTATTGACCCAGAAAATACTTCCAAATTCTGATATGATCATTGATTATAATCAGTTTAGTTGAAATAACCCACTGTGGTTAAGCCATTTTCTTT